>JARHVA010010380.1:135000-178303 GCA_037957365.1 Torreya grandis | reverse complement strand
GTTTCAAAGTTATTTTATGAAGTGTATTGATAGTCTAAGTGTCAATGACAAAGTGTGTAGTGTGCTTGTCCTAGTATGCTTGAAGTAGGCTTGGTTGATCTTCAATTTTGGCATGATTAGGGTTGGGTCTAAAGTATTAAACATGTGTGAGGGGTCCTATAAGAGTTAAATGATGATTTTAGATCTTGTGTAAGTTCATGTTATTGATATCATTCTTCATTATGTTCATCTTGGCATAGTTGGTTTTGTTATAGAAAAATGTGAGTAGGCAATTTGCTAACATCACCATTGCCATGTATGGATGAGTCAAGGGGATTTGGTTATATAGGTGTGATAAAATTAGTCCCAAGCTGTTGTGATATAGTTTTTATGCCATGAATTTGATTTAATCAAAATATATAATTTTTCAAAGTTGGCTTCCCAGGTAGTTTTCAATGTTTTCCCATACTTAGCCAAATTTACAAAGGATATCTAACGGTGCATATTTAATCACATCACAAATATACGATGAAAAATTAATCTAATATTAATTTATAATTTTAAGTATATTTGAGTAATTATTTTCATGTCATTATATTTCACTTGTGTGAAGGTTTTAGGAGTAGCTTGACATATGGATGTATTCCCTATGAAACAAGATCATATGGTTTAAATTTCAAGACATGTGATTAAGCACAAAAAAATTTAAGTTTAAAATTTAGCCTTATAGGTAGATTAAATAGGTTCCCATAATTAAACAAATCTTAAAAAGGTAAATATCAATACTAGATAAAGATCTAATGGTGAGCAGGTGTTCGTACAGATGTAGATTGATGGTGCATATTTGGTCAAAATTGCTAGGGAGCATGAGATGAGGTCAAAATAATAGATGTTTAACATATTTAAATATAAATATACATTTGAGGGAGAGATATGATGCATATTTTTTCTATATATTATAGGGAATAAGATGTTGAAAAAGTGTTCAATGTTTAATACTGACTGTTGGAATCTAAATATTCAAATTAACAAAGGAAAACTAGTGCTTGGTTTTTGAGCTATAACTTTTGATCCTAGATAAAAAATTTAATGTAGTAAAAATCAAAGTTATATATGAATTTAGGGAATGTCTATTTAATCTATTTATAATATCTAAATTTTTTTAAAGTCAATGTTATTTATATCCAAAGTTGACTCTGTGTTTGACTATGTTTTGTAAGTGCCTTGAGAAGGATATTTGAGTTGTTCTGATGTTATTTAGATGTTTAAAGGGGACTTAGATATTGGATAGTGTTTTATACTCCTTGAGGATATTTTTTTATGTATTTTGGAGGTTTTAAAAATCCATCTTTAGTATCAAAAAATGATTATAAGTTGACTATTTGTTCATTCATGATGTTCTTGTGTATGAGGCTAATGTTTGAGTAGGTTGAGCATATGTAAAGGTGTGTAATGATGACTGTAATTATTTCAAGATGTATAAGAGGTAATTTGGAGTGGAAATATTCATTTTTAAGTGGTCCTAATTTTATTTTTAAAGTTATAAAGGAGTGAATAGGCCTCCATGATACCTATAAGGGCTACTAAGGCTTAATTGAAAGGCATAGTTGCTTAAGTGTGACCCATAGTTACTATGGCTGACATATGAGAGTGGTATTGAGATATATTAGATGTATTAATGGATAAGGAAATTATTATGTTTGACTAATAAGATAATAATCATGAAGGCTCTATAAAAGGTGAAATCAAAGGTGGTGATTTCTAGACTTGAGAGAAGAGGTGTGTGTGAGAGTTGAAGAGTAAAGGAAAGAAGAAAGGATGTGTGCCCAGTGGATGGGTTGTAGGGAAGACAAATTTGATGAATATGTGTATGACATGTAGTTCATATTTATTATGTCAAAAATAGTGCTCTTTTAAGTTTAAAGATTGGAGAGAGAATCAAATAGAAAAAGGATTTACATGTCTGAGTATGTATTTGATTAGTAAATCAGAGTGTGGATTATATGTATGACCATTTGGTCATGTTTATAAGGTTGTGACAAAGTTTTTGAGAAGTTTAGGGTGATCCAAAAGGTGATTTTGGATGTCTGTGAATGTGTAAAGAAGTGAAGGGGGCTATGTTTGTAGGGTGTCTCCATTAGATTGGTAAGCAATCAGTGATCAAAAGATGTTCATATCATAGGTGTTGGGAGGGTTCTCAACATCTAGGTCAGAAGGACTTGGACATCCTTAGGGGTAAGTACTCCTTATGAAATAGGTGTTTCACTAAATTAAGGTAAGAAGCACTTGACCATCCTAGGGGTAGGTGTTCCTTGTGAAATAGGTGTTTCACTAAATTCAGGTTAGAAGGACTTGACCATCCTAGGGGCAAGTGCTCCTTATGGAACATGTGTTTCACTAAAGTATCATGTTTTCATACTTATTGTAGGATAATTATTCCATGTGTTTATAGGCTTGAGAGTGGATTTTATTCCATAAAAGGGTTTCCCACATAGATCTTGTGTTGTGTGTGTGATCTTGTATTATCTATTATTCATTGTTATAAACATCTTGAATGATTCATGAATGGTTATATTGAATAATTAAGTGTTTTAAGTGTTTATAAATTAGATTGGGTTGTTTTCCACCATTGATTCACCCTCTAGTGGTTTGTACCTCTAACAAACTTGTGAAGGCAAGAATAGTTTTGAAACCATAAAGCATGTTATTGCATACGCTCCCACCATGGTCAATCCAAATTACACTAAGGATTTCATCCTTTATTAATTTGGTAGAGCTAAATGCATATTATCCATTCTTGCATAATAAAATAATGATCAATTGGATAAACTAGTGGCCTTATTAGCCAAGCATTGAAAGATTATGATATGCACTACATCCTTGTAGAGAAGCATACCCTCATAGTCATAAGGGCACTCAAGAATTTTAGGCATGTGATTTCCAATAATAGGATTCAATTGAGGGTCCCACACATACACATCAAAGATTTTCTACTCAATAAGGACATCAATGAGAAAAGAGCTAGATGGATCACAAAAGTGATGGAATATGATGTGGACATCCAAGTCACCAATATTGTGTGAGAAAAATGTCTATGAAAATATATGGAATATAGTGTAACAGATTAAGATATTGTATTCCTCATATTATTTTAAGATCAATTAATAAACTAGAGCATCCCAATAAATTGGACCAAAAATGTGAAGGTTTTCCTTTAAGATGGTTGCATATCCCCCCAACCTAGGTAAATATTAATGTAGATACTTAAGGTTACAATCCATTCATTATGTGCTTGTTGGTGGTGAAATTTTTTGAAAAAAAATCAATGAAGTCCACTTGAGATGCATAGAATCAGACTAAGTGAGAAAAAATCTCTAAGAATTCCATGATGGCCCAACTAATTATGCAGTCTCTAGTGCACACTCCTTACATAGAATGCTTTTGAGATATTTAATCCTACATAGGTCAAGATACCAGAAAGGCATATGACCTATACACAAGTTAAAGAGATAGAGAATGACTAAACTATAAAATACAAAGGAATATGTATTGCCTCTTTCTTATGCCAACTCTTGATATATGACCTATAAAAAACTTAGTTAAGTTTAGAAACATGATACTCAATGTTTAGATATTCCTAAAATGATGTAAGGTTCTAATTCCCATCAGGTGCACAACAATTATGCATCAAGTCTAAATGAGGCCCATGTAGTGATTGACAAATGCCAGCAAGGTGCAAAGTAATAGTTGAAAAGTAGTTGAATGATGTTTGAGTCCTTATCAGAAGAAGTAAATGCTAAATTAGATATCAAATGTCTAAATAAAATCACACACCACCCCTCTAACTACCCCCAAAGATCTTCCATTCATAGACATGTAAAAATATTTAGAAGAATCCTACCATCGACTTTTAGATCTAGATCATCAAGCAAAATTTAAGAAGCATGGATGTAGGACTATAATAGAATTAAAATTTTATATCTACCACCCCAAGTGGTGAATTAATTTTAAAAGGATTATTCCCTTATAAAATCTTTGTTCTTCATTTTAAAATGGTTGAGATTTTTAGGTGATCTCATTGTGTCAAAATTTTCCATCCAAGAATACTTTTGTTGGTTGAACCTTGCACTTTAATGAGAATTGATTTCACCTCCCTTCATTCTTACTGCACCCTATGTGTGATTTGTGTTTCTTGATCTTTGTTTTTGGGTAATATTCACCCCTTTTATTTCCATCCATTCCTAGCACCTCTCTGTGGAACTCAAAATTCACTTTTAGGTCATATTCTATGTGCACTCAAGTCTATGTAGGCTCTATTTATGGATAACCTTTATCTCTCTTAACATTGCATTGTGTTCTCTCACCTCTATGCAAAATACTTATGCATTTGGAGTGTCTATGGTGGAGTCTATGTGATATTGTCTTATTCTTAGATATTTGTAGTATGTTCATTAAGGTAGTAGAAGTGTTCAATCTATTCTTAGTGTATCACCTTTACTTTTAATTAACCTATTACCTTCCCCTCCATTTTTCCTTTATCAATATTTAGGTTTAGCACTAGTTTTAGATTTACTTTCTATTCTTTGTAGGTCTATGCACTAGTCATAAAATAATTTGCTTAGAATCAAAGGAATCTTTCCTACTTTAGAGGATCATTCCAAGGAGTGCAAGGGTCCCACACCTTAGGTACATTTTCATCATTGCAACACAACCAATATTATGTGTACATGGGTGAGTGATAACACTTCCAACCCTAGTGTCAAATGCTTCAATTCCCTATACCAAGCACTCACACTTTGTTCTCTGCAACAAAACCTCTTGCATTATGGACCATCCACAAGTATACATTTTGAATGATAACAGTTACCCCATGCACCAAGACCTTGGGGAGACTTACTCACATGAGTATCCTTTCAAGAGATGAAGGGATTAACAACCCCTAACTAATTATTAGTTATGTGTCAAAAACCACATCAACATAAATATTACAACCATTAAATAATCAAAATACATACAACTTAAATAATATATTGCCTTTGAGACATTTATTCACATCATGTCTTTATACTAAACAAAAATCAATAGGAAATATATATATATATATAAAGACTAAGCAATCAAATCATTTTCCAAAGAGAAGCATGTAGACATCCCACCTATCCTACCCAATGATCCCCTCATTGGTAGCCTTAGATCACCCCATCCATTAGTTGGATGTGCAATTCAATAGCAAGGTTCATATAAGGATGAACTTTATAATCGAGATTCTAAGTTTTGAGATCCAAGAACATAAAATATTAACAATAATTGACTTAATATAATTCATAGAAAAAATATTACTTGTTATTACCATTACTACTATCACTTAAAATGTGATAGATCTAATTGACTTCCTCAATTTAAGCAATGATTGCTTAATCCATTGACTTTAAATGAGATATACAAGATAATATACCATAAAATCATTCGTTAACCAATAGTATTAAATATATTTATAACCACTTCAATTTTTAATCATTATCCTCCAAAAGAGGTGATATTAATAATCCAAATCATAATAACACCAAAAAGAGGCATAACTCCCAAAAATTATCATTAAATATATACAAATAGAAAAGAGTCAAACTTATGAATTTTCACATTGAAACTCATAGCTTGTAAAAAATATTCCAACACTAAATGAATTGAGTTTGAGCTTCTTCAAAAAAAATTGCTCATGCAAGACCGTCCAAGTCATATAAAGGTTTCAAACCCTATCATCAAAATAAACAAGCACCTACAAACATAATACCATTGTATGCAATGATGGTACCAAACAAATATTCACCAAAACCACATCACACATTCATTCACCAAAATAAGCCAAAAAATCATAACGATAACAAAAAATTGACCCCATTTCCATTGTCAATCAAAGGAATACCCTATTCAAAAATTAAACCTATGACTTATCTAAAAAAAAACCCTAAACTTGTTTCACATATTCATAAAAATAATATAGATCTAAGTACACATACTACAAGCAAAAAACTCATAACATTCTAAATACAAGAAAAAATAGCTTAATATTGATTACTTGAATTATGAGTTCATAGTGAAGTCAACATAATTAATAATGAACCTATAATGGTTCATTATTGCCTCTATTTCAACCAATTTGAAATAATGTGAAATAATCATGGCAATAAGCTCTAATACAATGAGAATAAAAAACAACTTGTTAAAAATAGCCTAAATGTAGACAAAACTCATGGCTCTTTTCCTTCCAAAAAAATAACTCTCTTCTTGTTCCTCTATTTATCCAATCAAACTCTCAAAAATTTCACTAGTTGCCATTGAATCCCATGTTGTTCATGAATTATAGTTTCAAATAACTGGCAACATGGATAAATAACCCATCATTACCTCTATAAAAAATCCAACTAAAAATGGAACTCATAGTCATAACCCAATCCTAATAGGACTCTAATGGATTCCATCAAAATTTTCGTAGAGTTTGGATAGGGTTTGGCCAACCAATCTCTCAGCAAAAACCAAAAATGCCCCAAAACAAAAGACTTCAAAGATACTCGAACAAGCTTACTTTGGGATTCAGGTCATCATGACCTAATCCATAATTTAATTCAAAGACAAAGTTCAAATGACAAATTTTAATCAAACTAATGCAAACCCCATGACTAATGGTCCCCTATCAAGCATAAGAAACCAAGTCAAAAAAAAAGGTTACACCATAAATCCAAAGTATTGCAAGATAAAAAACCTAGCTTGAAGCATATTAATGAAAATGAATACACAAGCTCCCAACATAATATAACATATGTGAAACTCTATATGTTCCAAGCAAACCATAAAGATTAAATCCAATATAATAAATTTTGAGTTTAAATATTATTCCACATGATTTCATGTAAAATAGTAACACAAAGTGATTACAATAACAGTCAATATGAAAATTACAAAAAGAATGAGAATATAGTCAAGGATAAATATAAAACCAATTTGATCATAAACTAACTAAATTAGCAAACAAATAGTCAATAAAGATAGAATCTAAATTAATCTCAAAATATCATTATTCAAAGATCAATATCTCATCATTACCCTTTTTCCCTCTACTGGTGAGTACCAAATCCAACCTAGCTCATTATTCTTTTTCTTGTTCCTGTAATCATCCAAATGATACATCAGCAGTATCTGAATGGAAAAAAATATATCAAATATGACAATAATTAAAATTTGAATAACATCTATCAGATATATAATAAATTGAAACAAATCATCCATGATAATATAAACATGTCTAGTATGCCACCTAACATAGTCCTAACATCAACTAATAACAATCCAATAGCTACTAAAATAGCTAAGATGTATGCCAAAAAAATAAACAATTATGAAATCAATAGTGATAAAATATGAAATAGAACATTCAAATTGAGATCATGACATTCTCTTCCACTTAACATTAAGTCATCTCGGTGACTAAAATAGCTAAAGATAATTTTCCATAAAAATAGGTTCATCCTCCCAAGTAACATTACATTCAAATAACATATTCCATTGGACTAAAATTTGATAAATTTATCTATTTTACAGTCTAACATTGTGATGGTCCAAGATCTTCACTGGTTTCAACTATATATTTTCCTCTTTTGAAACCTGAATATTGTTCAAAACCAAAATATGAGAAAGATCAACTAATACTTCCTAAATAAATCAACATGAAAAACATCATGAATATTGGAATGAGATAAAGGACTAATTAGTATGCAACAAAGCTAACTTTTTCCAGAATGTCAAAGGGTCCAATAAATTTAGGAGTTAATTTAATCACAAAATTATAAGAATTATTATAATCAAATTCAAGTAAGTGCATGACATCTTCCCATTTTCTTTGTTGACCCATATCATACAGTCTTAGCTTATCCTCAACTGCTTAGTTAAGCCTCTCCATTTGACCATCCATTTTTGAGTGATAAAAAATAGATTTTAAACATGTTCCAAATGCTACAGTCAAGGTTTTTCAAAAACTTGAAGTAAATAATTTATCTCTATTATAGATAATGACTTCTAGCATGCCACAAATCCAAATTATTTATTTCAAAAAGCGTTTCACAAATATAGAATCATCACCCATCATATTTTTAGCAATAAAATGACCAACTTTTGTAAATTTATCAATCATAACTAAAATAGTGTCATACTTACTATATGACTTTAGTAAACTATCAATTAAATAAAGTGGAATAATAGTCCACTTACTTTATGGAATTTCATGAGGATAAATCAAACCTCTCAGATAGAAATTTTCATCTTTTACCCATTGACATTCCAAACATTTTACCATAAAATCAGCAACATCATGCTTTAAACCAACCCATAATAATACATTTTCAGATCATGTGTCATCTTTGTAACACCTAGATGAGCAAAATGAGGTGTTTTATGCACTTTTAGTAAATATTATGCAATTCATCTGAACTAGGCATGAAATTTTTGTTTCTATGCCTTATTAGGCCATCATTTTTAACAAAAAAATTGGTAATTTTTTGCTACAAGCTCATCAGCCAAACCTGCACTTAATTCATAGTAGAGTTCATTAGTAATATTATATTCTAAAATAATAGTTTTGAAATTACCTTTTAAAATAAATAAGGTGGCAAGATATGTGCATAAGTTGAGAGCATCAGCAACACAATTCTCCTTACCTTTAACATATTTAATGTTTATATCAAAATTACTCACAAATTCCATCCATATATGTTGGTGAGAATTAATATCATCTTGGGTGAATAAATATGCTAGGATACAATGATCAAATTTAAATTTAAAATGCTTACCTAGCATAAAATGTTTCCATTACTTCAAAGCATTCACAATAGCAACAAAATCTAAATCATGTGTGGGATAATTATTTTCATGATCATTGAGATTAGTGACTCATATGCCAAAACCTTTCCATTCTACATAATTATACTTCCAAAACCTTCCTTAGAGGTATCGAACCATATTTCAATATTACCATAGGAATTTGGAATAATAAACACATGTGTTGTAGTTAATATCTCTTTAAACCTCTCAAAATCTTCTTCATGTTCCAAATTCTAAATGAACATTTTAATTTTGTGTTACGAAGAAGTAATGGTGTTATCCAAATTGGAAAAAAATTCCACAAACTTTTTATAATAACTAATCAAACCCATAAAGCTACACACTCATGTACATTGGTAAGGGAAAACCACTATTGAATAACTTTTATCTTTTTTGGATCTCTAATAATTCCATCCTTAGAAATAACATGTCCTAAGTAATGTATATCAATTTGTAAAAATGTATATTTGGAAAGTTTCCCATAAAGATTATGTTTCCTTAACCTTTACAACATTAAACGTAAATGTTGTTCATATTTAGTTGCACTTTTAGAATAAATAAGTATATCATCAAGGAAAATAATAACAAACTTGTCCAAATAATCCCTAAATACACTATTCATAAGATTAATAAAAGTAATAGGTGCATTTGTTAAACCAAATGGCATTATTGTGAACTCATAATTACCATATCGAGTACAAAAATTAGTTTTATGAATGTCTCCTTCCTTAATTCTTAGGTGATGGTAACCTAGTCTCAGATTAATCTTAGAAAATATTGTTACATCTTTCATTTTATCAAACAAATAATTTATCCTTGGTAAAGTATAACCATTCTTGATAGTGACTCTATTAATCATGCAATAATCCACACATAGCTTAAGCATGCCATCTTTATTTTTTAGAAACATAATAGGATCACCCCAAGGAGACACACTTGGTCTAATGCTTATGTTTTCTAATAGTTCTTGCAGTTGAACCTTAATAGAGATAAATAGAGATAAATCAGCCACATTCATTTCATATAGAGCTTTAGATGTATGAGAAACCCCTAGAATAAAATCAATGTAAAAATCAAATTCATGCCTAAGAGGAAGTAAAAGCATTTTTTTAGGAACATCAAAAAATTCATTGAGAAAAGGAAAACGTTGATAAGTGGTTTCCTTATCCGAGGTTGTTTCCTACATTTTCACAACATAAATTTTATAGCCTTTTCACATAAGATTTTTTAACTTCAAGGTTGAAATTAGCTTTCTCATTTTAATCTTATTAATACCTTGGATTTTTTTTAAATCCCAAGTCATCACAACATTGAACCATTTTATTACCATAGTCTAATGTGGCTTTATGTTTTTCAAACCAATTTATTCCCAGAATAAGGTCATAAGACCCCAAAGGTAATAAAAATAGATTTACTCTAGTTGATAAAACTTATAAAATAAACTCAATTTACTCTAATCATTAAAAAATGGGTACCATTTTGCCTGTACCAAATTCAACCTCCCATCCTTATCTTAAATTAACAAGATTTGATTTACATTTATAAAAAACATTAGAGGAGACAAAACTATCAATTACACCAAAATCAAATAGAACTAAATTACATCTAATTTCAATAGGAGTGGCCTAAAATTTAACATTCCTATTAGCCATAGCTATATACACCCTATATTTGGTTGATTTCTCAATTTTAATTTAGGACAATCCTTTTAGTAGTGATTATCACCACATTCCTAGTATACTACAGTCCATTGAGGTAAAATGGGCATAGTGTTTTCCCCTATGGTAGGTATATTTTAATTTCCTTGAGTCTAATTTTTCTTGAATGACCTAGTTTTAAAAGAGTTCTGAAACTCAATTTTTATTTTGGCCTTAAAACATTTTTACTTCTATTAACTCTATGGTTTTGATCTAGTTTATTGAAATTCTTATGGGAAATATAAATATTTTTCACTTTAGACTATTGTCTATTTAGCTTGAAATCTTGTCTCACTTTCTACTGAGACCTTTCTTTCTTTTTTACCCTATGAGTAGATTCAATGGTAGTAGCCAAAGTTTTAGGGTTGGTCATATTAACATCGTGCATCAATATTTACCTCAGTCTAAGTTTAAACTTTGTTACCTTGTTTTCCTCATCATGCATATAGTTCACATGATGTAAAAAATTCAAAAATTTATTCTCATATTCTATTATAGACATGTTTTCTTGCTTTAACAACTAAAAATTTGTTATCTTTTACTATTTGAAATTGGCACTAAGATACCTTTTTTGAAACTTCATTTCAAAAATAGACCATGGTAGTGTCAAGGGTTGATAACTTTATAAATCACATAGATGGTTCCACCAAAGAGCTGCAACTCCAACAAGCTAGTAAACAACCACCTTGCCTTCAAATTTGAGGGCATGTTATGTAGATTTAATTATTTCTCTAGATTGACTAGCCATGCATCAACTGCATCACCTAATTCTTCACTTTAAAATGTAGGGGATGAAATCTTCTTAATCTCCTTTATAATAGGATCAACCATTGTTAAAGTAATTTCTTGGATTACTTGCTCTTCCACTTGACCTATAGTTGTGGAATACCCTCATTATTGTTCGACCTACATTCTTTGTATTCCAACTTAATTTACAAGTCATTCAAAGTATCTAATATAACATTGAGGGTTTCTTATTGAATAGTAGTAGGATTTCCTCTAGCATCATTTATATTTGGTTCACCAACATTGCTATCAGTATTATTAATAGGAGGTTCTTCTCTACTTAGGTTAAGATTTTGGGTTACATGACCTCTATCTCTTTCCCTAGTTCATCCCCTTCCACTACCTCTACTAGGATGGTCAACTACCAGGTTATTGTCATCATTTAACCCACCTGGTCTAGTTCTCACCATCTTGGGATGAAGTCAATAACAACTTAGTAGGAAAAAAGTAGTAAATTATTTCCCAAAGTTCTCTAGAGCAAATAAATTGGGCTCTGATATCAAAATGTAAAAATAAGGATTTTTTTAATAAAAAACTTCAAGTTACTTAACACCATTCAAACCTAGCATAAGAAAATTATTTCATAGAAAAGCATGATCGAATCCATAACTATGTTATACCAAACACAAGTACTCAACAAAGGTTAAAACTTCCTACTAATGTTATTAGGAAGTTACTATTGTCACCAAATATTTCACCCTAAAAGAGGGTGATCAAGCCTTTCCATATTTGGGCAACATGGAAACACTTCTAGGTATGTGGGTGTACCTATAGTGGAAGTGAACCTATAGATTTAAGGGCTAGCTCCCTGAATGTGTCTTGAGAGTCCTAGAATGCACTAGCATTAGTGTTTCAATATAAAGTTGAGATACATGAAAATTATCCAAGGTAAGTAAGGCCATAGATCAGTTATAAACACTAAGGCTCATTATACACATAAGAAAAATTCATACACTTAACTACAATTCATATGCCCTGCTAGGCTGAAATGACTTACATCAAACATGGAAGGACTGAGAGAAATTAATGATAGATTGATATCATTTATCTATTCACTATACATCTCTTCACACACTTTAAAAACATAAGATATAAACTCAAAATAGATTGCATTTATTGTTTTAAATCAAAGTGAAATGTCAAAACAAGTAGGGCTTCACCATACATGGTATGGTCTTATATTACAAAGGCCAAAATGGTAGCTACTTATAGAATTTTAGAGAGAGGAGAAAGAATGAAGTTCAAAGGTCATTAGAACACATGTCCAATCGATAACTAGTTACATTGTAGGGAGCTAGAATGTGAAGTATACTATTAATGCCTCCCCAAAAAAATGTCCATATAAACCATGACAAACTCTCCAAAATGGTGCAGAGACTCTTTAGCTAGCCTTTATGAAACTACCTTTATCATGGATCATCTCTTAAAATTTTGAAACTAAACTAGAGAGAGTTAATACATATGTTATGATAGTCATAGACATTTTCCTAGTTGCTATCTTTTATATACTTATATTCACCATCTACAATCATTGTTTAACTTCCTAGACTTTGTTTTTTATATTTGGAAATCATTGTTTATCTCAAATCTTTGATTGATATTTAATGGTAGTGTATAATTCTAAAGAATTTTATTTGCTATAGAATCCTTTGATCCTACATAGCTAGCGATGTGTCATTCCCTTACCACATTCCTTATTCCATTTTAAAATATGCCTATCATCATTTGAACACATAGCCTCATCTTATCCATCTAGAATCTAGTCAAATTGGCTTCATCAATCTCATCTAGAGTCTCTTTACTTCAACCTTCAATGCTAGCCATTGACCATTGATTTAGGGTCTTGAGATTATGACATCTGACAACATTGCATTCAATCTAAACTCCTTAACCTTTGACTCTCACTCGTACCATTAAATCTCGATGTAAATTTGAACACCAACCATTATATCTACTTCCATTTAAACTCAAATAGTTAATTCATGAGGCCCAAAATTGACATCTACATGCCCATCTTTGACATGTACATGAACGTATTTAACACCCATACGATCATTATAATTTAAACCCCAATGGTTTTTTGTTGTGGCTTAAATTTGACATCTACACACCTGTCAATGATGTCTATGAGCCTTTCATTAACATCCATGAGCCCATAATTGATGTCTATAAGTCTATCAAAATTTAAACCCTAGTGGTTTATTTTTTGAGCTTTATTTTAACATCCACGTGATTGTCTTCATCTGCTTGTTCAAATTTGAAGGCTTATATTTGTTCATTTCCATGTGACATCTTGATGATGGTCTAGTTCACTTAAGCTTGTGCTTAAACTATTGCTTGATCTTTGAAATCTCAAATGAACTTCTTGAGGCCTGTGTGAATTCTTTCCATGATCTTGATTGCTCAGACACCATAAAAACATGTTCCTTTCACATATGGCTTTTAAAATAACCCTAAGACATCAAATGATACAAGGACTAAAGTATATTATGAAAAAGGATAAAACATATTTAATAACATTAAATACACCATATACCATTATATAAGACCCCTATATAAAATTTTGACTATAGGGGGTTGACCCATTTTCACTTGTGGTAAAAATGGTCAACATTCCAGGCAATTTCCCAAGGGTGGTATGCTTGTTATGCCATAACCAATTGCATAATCCTATCCATTGATTTATGGAGTCATATGTGCATAATTTTGACATACAAATTACCTTAAAATGACATACCAAACAATAGAAAAAAATAATAACAAGATACAAAGTATAAACACACATGTGTTCAACTAGAACACTTAGGGAACACAACACACACAATTAAACAAACTGACTCAAACACAAAATAACTTGAAATGAAAACTTCCTCTAGGATCAAACTTAGGAAGGCATTTATTGATAGGTTTCTTGGTAGAATTCCTCATAGGGGCGCCCAACAACATGTTTTCCATATGAAGAGGGAAATGGATGACTATAGGGATACCATGGCTCATATGATTGATATCCATTTTGATAGGACTATTTGGAAGTATAATGTGGTTCATAGTGTTGTTCCCAAAATGAGCTTTGCTCATTTTTGCAAACGACCCCCTACGAAACTTGTCAGTTTCGTCTTGCCTTGTCTTTTTCTGCAAGGGCGGCGAAAATCACCGCCCCTGCACTTTTTCTGCAAGGGCGGCGAAAATCGCCGCCCCTGCACTTTTTCGTTTTTCGCGCAGGGCATTAATGGCCCTGCGTGCCGGGTGGTTGGGGTTGATTTTTCAACCTTTATAAACCGTTTTGGGCCTCATTTATTCTCACTGCCTCCTCCTCTCACCATACCTCTTGCACCTGAGTGCTCCAAGGGATTTTGCGACGTGCCAACTCGCAGATCCGACTTCGTGGCGCGCGCGTCTTCCAGGTAGGGTTTGTTTTTAATTTTCATTTTTATTTTTCATTTGTTTTTTGCTTTTTCTTCCCCGCGGCCTCAAAATGACGGCATTTTCCTTGCCGCCATTCCACCCCTGTGTTCCTCAAGCAAGGGCGGCATTTCTTTGCCGCTCTGCTCTCTTTTTTGCAAGGGCGGCGATTTTCGCCGCCCCTGCTCTCCTTTTGCAAGGGCGGCGATTTTTGCCGCCCCTGCTCTCCTTTTGCAAGGGCGGCGATTTTCGTCGCCTCTACTCTCCTTTTGCAAGGGCGGCGATTTTCGCCGCCCCTGCTCTTTTTTCTTCCTTTTTCTTTTTAACTCCCGAATTTTTTTTTGGGGTTATCTTTTTCAAGCTTTTCTTCCTCATTTTCTGTCTCTTAGCCCATCCTGACCTATTTAAGTGACCTCCTATATCCTTTGTCACTCAAATTGCTCTCCCCATCCCTCACTCTCCTTTCGACTATGGCTGCAGCTCCTTCAGCAAGCTCCTGCACGCCTGCCCCCGTTCAAAAAAGATCATCTCCTATGACGGAAGCATCTCCTTCAAAGGCCAAGAAGATGAAATACAGATACCAGGGCGTCTTCCCACTCATAGAGATTACCTCGAATGTCGACGACATTCGAGACACCGAGATCGGCCACGTGGATATGGCCGAGTTCCTGGTACGAACCAAAGCGACCAATCCCAGCACTGGGATAATGAGGATTATCGAGAGCAACATCCACCTGGTGGCCGCCTTCCCAGTAGCAGCTCATCATGCGGAATTCATCCTTCAATGCGCGCACTTTTATGACAAAGAGACCAGATCAGTCTCAGACGCCAGGGGCAGCATGATCATTCGGTTGGACCCCAAATTTATCGACAAAGTCTTTTTATGTCCGCCAGCCACCGAAGTGACCCAGATTGACTTCGAGAATGCGCAGAGGGAATATGACAAAGACCCCGAGAGGGCAAAGAGGGTCATAAACCATAAGTGGTTAAAACCCCAAGGACCAGCTTATCTAGATGGCCAAAAAGCTTCCCCAGAAGTGACTTCATTGAAGAAGTTGGTGACCTAATCACCCTTCTCAGCAGAGTACAGGGCCTCCCGTCTTCTTCGCAATTCCATGAATGGATGTATCCGTTCATAAAGATCATTCTGCAAGGTAAACAGGTCATCTTCTGGGGAGAACAGATCAGCAACACTATTCATGAGCAGCTGACTAGGGTACAAACCTCCTTCAAATTCTACATGACCTCGTACCTGGTCTACATAGCTACTGCCATGTGATCTTTCCCAGGCCTAACCACAGAGGGGGATAGGAAGACCACCCCGGTCTATTCATACTATCTGCAGCTGACACTTCAGGCCTCGACACGTCATTTCAGGCGAGTGAATGATGCATTCTTTGCCGTATTTCTATGTCTTTTCGATCCTCAGCTGGAGCAGAAGAGGATGTCAGACGAGGCTTGGACAATAGTGAACAGTTTTGGCTGCATGTTCCTCCAGTTCCCTACATTTTCTTATCTACGGGTGGGTTTCTTCCAAGGATACCCTTATATGCTCCCCAGATTCCCTTCAGACAGGTTGGTCCTAATGGAACTTTGCCGACAACTGGCCGTCGTACACTCAAAACAGATGGAGCTTAAGAGACCCGGTTTCAAGTTTCCTATCTAGATTGGCAGATTTTCCATTGCTACATCAACTAGAGCCAAGGTTATGGAAACAGAGATGCAGATGGTTACCATCAAACCTTTCAAAAGACGGGAAAAATTTGATTACAGAGGAGTTAGGGAGACGATTCGAAAGAAGACTCAGTTTCACGAGCCTATGATTGAGGACATCTGGGTAGATATAAGGACAGCCGAAGAGATAAGAAAGATGGACTATTGCCGCCTCACGCTAGATCAAATAGAGTACCTCAGGCTTGCAGAGATCCCTTCAGGATTGATCGATGATGGAAATATAGTGAACAGCAGATATCTGACAGAGGTCGCTGGTTTTCCTCTTCCTACGATCAACTGGTCTCAAAAAGAGCTGACTTCTCTAAGGAAGAGATTCAAACCAGTATTGGCTAACACCAATAGTTGGTTGGCGGCAAATGGAATCACCCTTAAAGAATTCATTACAGGGTCCAAGGCCAAATATCAAGTAGAGATGAAGAGAAAGGCAGAAAGCCGAACCAAGAACAAAGACGACGTCCCTTCATCTTCTAGACCTCACAAGCTTAGGATCGTCTTTGTATCCAAGAAACCTAGGTCAGAACAAAAACTTGAAGCATCAGATGAAGGAACCACAGAACGAAGTCCCGGGATACAGGCAGCTCAACCGATAGGGTCAACAGAACAACTTTCAGAATGACCAGGTGTTGGGTCTCCAACTTCAACGGAGCATGTGCAGCCGATCCAGGGTTCCTCTCCTCCTCATCAATCTCCTTCGGTGCCCACTTCCCTTATCTCTCCCATAAGCGTTCCATCTTCCGGTGCTGCTTCTCCTTCCAAGGTGGTTTTTGGTGATCCACAAGATCCTTCAACAGGTTCCCCTCGCTCTTCTGCATCCATTCCAAGTTTATCATCTCCATCTTTCAACCTGCCATCAAGCCCGGTGCCTAATCTTGAAACAACAGTTGACACAGTCTCACCGGTCACTCCAACTACCACTACTGTCACCACTAGTAGCGTGGAGGCCGCTACCGTGACACCAGCAGAAGCAACTATTGTTACAACGGGAACCTCTCTCCCACCGTGGATGTCTGCTTTCACACCAAAGAGAAAGAAAAGGGCCATCTCCCCAGAAGAATTCGATTTCGGCAAGATTGTGTCGGCCAGAACAAAGGCTCCCAAGAAACCAAAAATCATTTCCAAGTTGATCGAGGAAAAGGGGCAAAAATTTCTGGAAATTGCCAAACCCCCACAGGACACAACCCTTGAAGGTTTTGAAATGAGCAGTTATTCCTTTTCTCGTGTTGAACTAGGCAAGGTTACACACGAAGGTGCAAAGAGTGATCTTCAGTCAGCAATGGACATTATGGTCCAAAAATTTGACAAAGAAAAAGAAATGAAAGATTTTTATAAAGCCAAGGCTGAGCAATTAACTGCAGTAATCAGGAGATTCACCATCCCACCTGAGGCAGCAACTCCAGAGGCCTTTTCAGTGGATGATTCAGTTATTCAGAAAGCTGAAAAGACTTATTCAAAGGAAAAAGTAATGGAGGAATATATTGACCGAATACACAATCAAGGAATCTCTCTGCTGTCTGAGGTTGCAGAAAGGACAGGGAAAATGAAAAGATTGAAGGCTCAAGTAGACAGTTTTGTTTCTCTCACCTCTCAAGAGATTAATGGCTTAGAAAAAGATCTCGGGAGATGGAAGGAAATGGAAGGTTTAAAGAAGAGTATCCTGATCTCTATCAGAGTTATCCCCAACAAGGATTCATATGTTGAGGTCAAAGAGACGATGACTTTCAGGATCCAGGTACTCAAAGATCTAATTAATGATCTCAAAGCTTTTAAAGAAGCTAGTGATAAAAGTGACCTGAGCCTGTTGAACAAATTAGAAGAGCTACCCTGCGACTTGACCTCTAAGGATCATCAGTTCCTTCCAGCAGATGAAATGATTCAAAATTTTGAAGGGATGATCCATAAGGATTTCAAAGGAGCGTCTTTTTCAATAACTTCGGTTGATAGCATTCTAGATGCTCAGTTAACTCTGGAAAATTTAAGATCCAGGTTAACTGGCCACTATAAAGCCATCACAGCATTAAAAGACGCATTGATCAGAGCAAGGGTCGTCTCCAACCACGCAGTTGCACCCGATAGCATCGGGATCCAGGCATCAATCACCATGTACGAGGCTTATCTGAAGAAGTCTAGTGGCAAGAATTGACACTTTCTCTCTTTCTTCTTCTATCCTTATGCATTTCTGTTTTCTACAGAATGCATGTAATTTTGTAAAATGTAATTACGAATAAAATATTTTGGAAAATATCTAAAAGTCAAAGATGAGTCATCTTTGACCAAGATATTTTGTATATTTTATTATTTTGTTTTTGAGGATTTTCTCCCTATAAAAAGCGGAGACCTCATTTGTGTTATGATCTTGGAAAATAGAGAGCAAACACTCTGCTGAAATTGAAGCAACTTTTGAGACTTTGTGCTCAGATTTGTAAATCAGATTTTGTCAAATGAATGAGAAGCAAGTGATTTCAGACTTTGTGTTGAAGTTATCTGTGTCATCTAGGAAATAGTTTCTTATGTACTCTTTCCTGATAACCTCTTATTTATCTGACTTAATAAGCAAAGTGAATGTGTTGATATTATCTAAGGGCACTTTTTGAGGGTAGAAGATAGACTTTGTGCTACTTTTACTTTTGAGATTCTTTTATCTTTTGTAGTTTCAGGTGAAGACTTTGTGCTTCACTTCATTCTACGGTTATACTTGTTCCAGCTCTGTGGAGAAGCTACGGAAGACTTTGCACTTGCGTGAGCGTTCTTGTGACTTTGTTACTTCAGGTAATCTCTTGCTCTTCATTTGATATCATTCCTGAAAGAAGAGGAATGCTGTTAGCTTAAAGACCAAGATTTTCCCTCTTTTGTTCCTTGTACATTACCTCTGAAAGAAGAGAGGTAGATGCTGTTATATCACCCTCGTGTGTTATTTTCTGCTTAACTATATATTCAGCACGTAAATATTGATAGGGAACCTCCCCTTGATGAGAGGAGAGATTTACCTCGTCTTGATCTGGTAAAGCCACACTCCTCGTGGTGTAAATCTCCCTTATGCTGTGGCTGATATCCTCATTTTTGTCATCAGTTAGTTGACGACAAAATATTCACCCAACAGTTTTTTTGTGACTCCGTTGGGGAATCGAATGTGCAGTCTGAAACCTCAAGTTTCAGATTGAAGCAGTCCCTACCCTTCTCCATTACGTAATCTGGCGACTCCGTTTCATGTCTTACCCATTATCATTTTAGCTTTACCAGTTGCCTTCATTATATTATCTGGTTTGCAAAATCAGAGTTGCTGGGAAGAACGCACATCTTGGAGCCTCAAGCTTCAACTTGAAGTAGTTTCGGTCCCATTTTTGTTTTTAAAATCTAGCAACCCCACGCTATACCAGAAGTTAGAGATCTAAGGGTGTGGTTGACCCTGTGTTTGAATTAGCGCAACAAAGTAATTTCGATCTGTTTCCTCCACCTGCTTCTCTTCGACGGTCTAAAAGCTTTCCTTCTAACGTTGTCAAGTCACCAACACAAGGTAGAACCTTTTTCCAGCTATCAATCGCTGCCTACCTATAAACACTCCACCAAGGCTCATTATCCCACCTTTTCACCCTATTATCACTATGGCTCAAGGCCCGTGGGGTAATTCCTTCGGCCCTCTTAATTTAACCCCACCTCTACATGAACTACCTCGTAGCTCTAGAAAAAAATTTCCTAAGTTCTTTGGAGATGGAAAGGTTCATCCCAACGAGCATATCGCTGCTTTCTCCATAGCATGTGGCGTAATTGGTGTCGATTTTGAAGATGTAGCGGTGAGACTTTTTGTAGAGACCTTGCAAGGTGCGGCTGCAGATTGGTTCTATCACTTGCAGGTTAGGTCAGTGACTGACTGGAATACACTAAAGTCCATATTTGAAGCTAGATTTAAACCTGCTGAAGATGCACATGCTTTGTTAGCTCAGCTAACACAGATGAAAAAAGAATCCCAGGAACCCATGAGGGATTTCATAGCCAAATTCAACAAGTTGAGGAACCGGATTCCGACTGTGGCTCAGCCCACGCCGGAAAATCTCAAGTGTTTTTTCATCAACTCGCAGCTTCCTGAAGTAAGCTTCCTGTTAAGGCGAGCTGGCCCTATGGACCTAGCATTGACTCAAAATTTGGCTACTGAGATTGAGGATGATCTTATCCTAGCAGGCAAAATCAGGAAAGACTGGTAAAAACAAATGCCCCTCACCTACTGAAAGTTCCTCCACAGGCACTACTGATCCTATGGTGCAAAAGTTAACAAATGAACTGATTGCTTTAAAGAGACAAATGGCTCAAGGCCCGTCTGCCCCTACTTATCGAGATGCACCCAAGAGGACATTTCAGAATCAGCCATATCAAAATAATATTGCCCGAACTCAAGGACAATCGAATCGCCTACCTCCCCCTTCAGGGAGATTAGCCATTGAAGCAGCACCTACAAATTCAGCGGTTGGATACTTAGAAACTGAGCATGACCTTTCCTTTCAGCCGCAGCTGGATCAGTCAGGAAGTGCTAACCTCTTTGATGAACCGGATGAGGAATTAGCTGGTGACTCCAGTATCGGTTTCCTAGATTACTAAGATGAAACCAGACAACAAGGGGAAGATTCAAAGGAGGCTTATGCTGTCTTTACTAGGTCTCAAAATCAATCGGCTTCACGCACTGACAAAGGGAAAGTAGATGACGAGCTTCGGCCAGCAATTTCCATTACCCAACGTGGAACTCCATTACCTCCGCAATCAAAAGATTAGGTGACTCATAAAAAAGTAACTGCTCCCTGTCACTTAACATCTTCCCCTCCTACTGTTCAGGCCGGTGAAGGACCTGTCAAGGTCCTTAATGAGGGGATTGCTCCTTTTTCTATTGCAACCACCCTTCAATCATTTGATATTATTGATCATGCTAAAAAAACTAAAATTCAAATGACGGAGATTGAGTATTTGAGAGCTAACCCAGAACAGCTTGATAGGTTAGCAGAATATGTTAAAAATAAAGCTGTCCCCATAGGACAAAATCCTTCAAAGGTTGTTCTAGATCTCCCCAAAGACAAACCAGCCCAAAATAATCTGGTTGTGACACCCCCAATCGCTCCCGAAAAAATAGAACCTTTTTATGTCTCTCTGCTTATAAATGGTTTCAAACTGAGTAACTGCATTATAGACTCCGGGGCTTCAGATAACGTCATGCTTGCAAAAGTGGCAGACTCCCTCGGCCTGACTTTAACCAAAACTTTTGGGAGGTATTTTTCCATGGAAAACAAGCAGGTTCCCCTCCTTGGCCAAATAAAAGATGCTCAATACGCTTTTGCGGCTTTTCCCGAAAAGTGAATCAAAATGACAGTTCTAGTGGCCGATGTCCCAGCATCTTACGGCATCTTGCTTGGACGAAATTTTTGTAAGGATGTTGGAGGTGAATTGAGCATGGACCTATCAGAGGCCAGGATTCTAGTTCAGGGTGTCACGAAGAAGTTGCTTCCTGAAAAAGAAGCCAGGTACGTAGTTACCCATTCCATAGCACCCGAAGCGCAAATTTTATTCGAGTCATCAGGTATGGGCACTTATTTCTTATCCACCGATGAAATCCACGGCACCCCGAAGGAAACTCCTATGGATAATGATTTAGGTTCGGTTTCGCCTAGCGCTAGAGGTGGAATGTCAAGACCAAATGAACACACAAATCAACCCTTTCCCCAGAATGGGGAAGTTTGTGGAGAAAAAACCATGTCTGATGAGTTATGGACCTTAGAGTTTGATGGCAGTTGCTCTTCTACTGGATCAGGAGTCAGAGTTGTGTTGGTATCCCCTCAAGGAGAGGTTATCCCTTTTGCTTATAAATTACAATTCAACAATACCAACAACACAGCTGAGTACGAATCCCTTTTGCTTGGACTACAGGCTGCCAAAGACAAGGGCATAAAGAAAATCCATGCCAAAGGGGACGCTGAGTTGATAGTGTATCAGGTAAGGAACCTCTATCAGACCAAAAATGAGAGGTTGCGCCATTATCGCAATCAAGTATGGGATCAGATTGAGTATTTTGATGCCTTCAATATCTCTGCCATTCCGAGGGAATTCAATGATCGAGCAGACGCATTGGCTATCTCTGCAACTCTCCTGATTCCCCATCCTGATTTCAAAGGAGATAAGTATACTATTGAGTTGGTTTTCTGACCAAGTGTACCAGATAATGTTGACCACTGGTAAATATTTAATGATGATGATCAAATCATCGCTTTCTTGGAGCAAAAAGACGCTTTTAAACAATTGTGTTTTGAAGGCTGCGAACCTCGGGAGTATGGATCAACCCCTAAAACTCAGACCCATACAGGTGAAGATTTGCTGCAGCTGAAGGGAAATAAAATTCCCAAAGGTTTAGTTTCCCTAGAGAAGCTGTTTGATGACCATGACCAGTTTGTCAAAAAACAACAAACGGATTCAAGTTCTTCTTCAGATTTTGATCAAATCAACTTGGGGACCAAGTATGACCCTAAGATGGTAAACATTGAGAAATGCTGCACTTCCAAGGAAAGATCTGAGCTTGCTAGTTTACTCTGTCAATATAGGGATGTGTTGGCCTATTCTTATGACGACTTGAAATCTCTCAGGCCACATGACGTCCGTCATGATATCCCCCTGAAAGCCAATTCTGTGCCTTATAAACAGAAATCCCGGCAATATAATCCAAAAATCTCAGATACTATTTTAACTGAGATACAAAAGATGCTGGATGCTCGGATAATTTTTCCAATCCATCACTCAACATGGGTCGCTAACATAGTACCTGTCAGAAAGAAAAATGGTGAGATCCGAATCTGTGTGGATTTCAAGAATTTGAATCAGCTGTCCTTAAAAGATAACTACCCCCTTCCCATTATGGATCAAGTCCTACAGATGGTAACAGGTTCAGAAATGTTATCAATGCTTGACGGTTTTTCAGGTTATAATCAAGTGGAGGTCGGAAAAGCAGATCAACATAAGATAGCATTCACCACACCCTGGGGTACTTTCGCTTATCGCAGGATGCCTTTTGGTCTGATAAATGCAGGGGCTACTTTTCAAAGAGCTATGGATCTTGCTTTCAAAGACATAATGGGAAAATTCATTGTAGTATACTTAGATGATCTGACGGTATTTTCAAAATAGCATTCTGAGCATGTTCACCATTTGCAAAGAGTACTAGAGCGCTGCCGTCAAAATGGCATCTCATTAAACCCAAAGAAATCCGTTTTCAGAGTAACTGAAGGGAAGCTTCTCGGACATGTAGTGTCCCGAGAAGGTATTAGGATTGATTCAGAAAGAGTTAGATCTATTCAGGAACTGACTCTACCTACCAGCAAGACTGCAGTTCATTCTTTCTTTGGAAAGGTCAATTTCCTTAGGAGATTTGTTCCTGAATTCGCTGAGAAAACCCGTCACATTGTTAACATGATGAAGAGCAATGCCACATTTAGATGGACCATCGAAGGCAAATCAGCGTTCAAAGAAATTAAAGAAGCAATTGTAGGGGCACCAATCTTGGTCTGTCCAGACTATACCAAAGGTTTCAAAATATATAGTTATGCCTCCGAGCATACACTATCAGCTATTTTGGTTCAGCCCAATTCAAAAAATGCAGAATCTCCTATTTCGTTCATGAGCTGCCCACTCAAAAATCATGAGTTGAAATATTCCCTTATGGAGAAACACGCATACACCGTGGTCAAGGCTGTCAAGCATTTCAGGTTTTATATCCTGAATTCTCACACTGAGGTCCTCGTACCAAATACAACAATAAAATCTATTTTGACTCAGCAGGAGTTCGGCACAAAGAGGGGTAACTGGATTGCCAAAATCCAGGAATTTGATCTGGACATCAAACCAACCAAGCTCATACGGGGACGGGGCCTTTGCCAATTAATCGCCAACAACATTCCAGAGGAATCAGGAAATGAAGATCAAGATATTGAAAACATGCCCACAATTCTCTTTGTTGCTACTACTGATGAGTGGTTTTTTGACATTGCTTATTTTCTAACATATGGTGAATGCCCTCCACATCTTTCTTTTAAAGAAAAGCGGAATATCAAATTAAAAGCAGTTGGTTATGTTCTATGGGACCATGGTCTTTACAAAAGAAACCTGGATGGGGCATTTCTTCGTTGTGTCGATAAAGCTCAACAAGAAAGACTTTTAAAATCTTTTCACAATTTGGCCTGTGGAGGACATTTCTCTGCACCAGTGACGGCACACAAGATTCTACGAGCAAGGTACTTTTGGCCTATGCTTTTTCAAGATGCCTATAAATGGGTACGAAAGTGTGAGCCATGTCAGCAATTTGTCAGAAAACCCAAGCTACCTGCTTTTCCCCTCCGGCCGGTTGTGATCGATGAACCGTTCCAGCAGTGGGGTGTTGATTTCATCGGTGCAATTAACCCATCTTCAAGCGCCAGACATGATTATGTCCTCACCGCGACAGACTATTTTACTAAGTGGGTGGAGGCCAAACCAACTAAACATGCTACATCTGAAGTAGTATGCACCTTCCTCAAAGAAGATATCATCACCAGGTTTGGAGTTCCACTAAAGATTGTGATGGATAATGCGGCCTGCTTTTCGTCACATGAAATCACTCAATTTTGTTTCCATTATGGGATCACTTTGTCTCACACTTCAGACTATTTCCCCCAGGGGAACGGACAAGCGGAATCAAGTAACAAGAACCTGGTCACCATCATCAGAAAGTTGGTGGACGACAATCAGAGAACATGGCACAAGGCTTTGTATGATGCTTTATGGGTCGACAGGATAACGCCTAAAAGAGCTATAGGTATGTCACCTTTTCAACTCTTATATGGACGAAATGCTGAAATCCCCATCACCCTTGAACTACCAGCACTCAGGTTAACCAGAGCAATCGAAGATTCGACCTTTGAAGGTTCAGTGGACAAGCGTATCATGTATCTGATGGAGCTGAATGAACAACGAGTTACGGTGGTAGATCAGATCAGAGAGCACCAGAACTGGGTAAAGGCGCTTTTCGATAAAAGAGCTAAGGCACGTGAGTTCCAAGTTGGAGATCAAGTCTTGTTGTGGGACAAACGACGTGAACCAAAAGGGATGCACGGCAAATTTGACTCTCTGTGGAGGGGTCCGTTCACCATTCGACAGCTCTGTGGTGAAGCTAGCTTTTTGTTGGAGTATAAAGATGGAACGCCGTTTACACTACCTCATAATGGGCAGCATCTAAAGCTTTTCAACCCTTGAAGTTGGATGAGTCCATTTGTAAATATGTGCAGTTCTTTTTCTTTTTGTCTTTCTTTTCTTTCGCTCGACTCCGTAGCCCAGTGGCTTGGATGAAGGCACTTAGAGACTGATTTCTGCTTCTGCTAATCCTTTCGATGGAGCAGAAGTTCCCCAACAAGAGCCAGCTGTTGTTCCCAAAATGAGCTTTGCTCATTTTTGCAAACGACACCCTACGAAACTTGTCAGTTTCGTCTTGCCTTGTCTTTTTCTGCAAGGGCGGCGAAAATCGCCGCCCCTACACTTTTTTTGCAAGGGCGGCGAAAATCGCCGCCCCTGCACTTTTTCTGCAAGGGCGGCGAAAATCGCTGCCCCTGCACTTTTTTGTTTTTCGCATAGGGCATTAATGGCCCTACGTGCCGGGTGGTTGGGGTTGATTTTTCAACCTTTATAAACCATTTTGGGCCTCATTTCTTCTCACTGCCTCCTCCTCTCACCATACCTCTTGCACCTGAGCGCTCCAAGTGATTTTGTGACGTGCCAACTCACGGATCCGACTTCGTGGCGTGCGCGTCTTCTAGGTAGGGTTTGTTTTTAATTTTTATTTTTATTTTTCGTTTGTTTTTTGCTTTTTCTTCCCCGCGGCCTCGAAATGACGGCATTTTCCTTGCCGCCGTTTTGCCCCTGCGTTCCTCAAGCAAGGGCAGCATTTCTTTGCCGCTCTGCTCTCTTTTTTGCAAGGGCGGCGATTTTTGCCGCCCCTGCTCTCCTTTTGCAAGGGCGGTGATTTTCGCTGCCCCTGCTCTCCTTTTGCAAGGGCGGCGATTTTCGCCGCCCCTGCTCTTTTTTCTTCCTTTTTCTTTTTAACTCCCAAATTTTTTTTTGGGGTTGTCCTTTTCAAGCTTTTCTTCCTCGTTTTCTGTCTCTTAGCCCATCCTGACCTATTTAAGTGACCTCCTATATCCTTTGTCACTCAAATTGCTCTCCCCATCCCTCACTCTCCTTTCGACTATGGCTGCAGCTCCTTCAGCAAGCTCCTGCACGCCTGACCCTGTTCAAAAAAGATCGTCTCTTATGACGGAAGCATCTCCTTCAAAGGCCAAGAAGATGAAATATAGATACCAGGGCGTCTTCCCGCTCACAGCGATTACCTCGAATGTCGACGACATTTGAGACACCGAGATCAGCCACGTGGATATGGCCGAGTTCCTGGTACGAACCAAAGCGACCAATCCCAGCACTGGGATAATGAGGATTATCGAGAGCAACATCCACCTGGTGGCCACCTTCCCAGTAGCAGCTCATCATGCGGAATTTGTCCTTCAATGCGCGCACTTCTATGACAAAGAGACCAGATCAGTCTCAGACGCCAGGGGCAGCATGATCATTCGGTTGGACCCTAAATTTATCGACAAAGTCTTTTTATGTCTGCCAGCCACCGAAGTGACCCAGATTGACTTCGAAAATGTGCAGAGGGAATATGACAAAGACCTCGAGAGGGCAAAGAGGGTCATAAACCATAAGTGGTTAAAAACCCCAAGGACTAGCTTATTTAGATGGCCGAAAAGCTTCCCCAGAAGCGACTTCATTGAAGAAGTTGGTGACCTAATCACCCTTCTCAGCAGAGTACGGGGCCTCCCGTCTTCTTCGCAATTCCATGAATGGATGTATCCGTTCATAAAGATCATTCTGCAAGGCAAACAGGTCATCTTTTAGGGAGAACAGATCAGCAACGCTATTCATGAGCAACTGACTAGGGTACAAACCTCCTTCAAATTCTACATGACCTCGTACCTGGTCTACATAGCTGCTGCCATGCGATCTTTCCTGGGCCTAACCACAGAGGGGGATAGGAAGACCACCCCAGTCTATTCATACTATCCGCAGCTGACACTTCAGGCCTTGACATGTCATTTCAAGTGAGTGAATGACGCATTCTTTGTCGTATTTCTATGTCTTTTCGATCCTCAGCTGGAGCAGAAGAGGATGTCAGATGAGGCTTGGACAATAGTGAACAGTTTTGGCTGCATGTTCCTCCAGTTCCCTACATTTTCTTATCTACGGGTGGGTTTCTTCCAAGGATACCCTTATATGCTCCCCAGATTCCCTTCAGACAGGTTGGTTCTAATGGAACTTTGCCGACAACTGGCCGTCGTACACTCAAAATAGATGGAGCTTAAGAGACCCGGTTTCAAGTTTCCTATCCAGATTGGCAGATTTTCCATTGCTACATCAACTAGAGCCAAGGTTATGGAAATAGAGATGCAGATGGTTACCATCAAACCTTTCAAAAGACGGGAAAAATTTGATTACAGAGGAGTTAGGGAGACGATTCGAAAGAAGACTCAGTTTCACGAGCCTATGATTGAGGACATCTGGGTAGATATAAGGACAGCCAAAGAGATAAGAAAGATGGACTATTGTCGCCTCACGCTAGATCAAATAGAGTACCTCGGGCTTGAAGAGATCCCTTCAGGATTGATCGACGATGGAAATATAGTGAACAGCAGATATCTGACAGAGGTCACTGGTTCTCCTCTTCCTACGATCAACTGGTCTCAAAAAGAGCTGACTTCTCTAAAGAAGAGATTCGAACCAGTATTGGCTAACACCAATAGTTGGTTGGCAGCAAATGAAATCACCCTTAAAGAATTCATTACAAGGTCCGAGGCCGAATATCAAGTAGAGATGAAGAGAAAGGCAGAAAGCCGAACCAAGAACAAAGACAATGTCCCTTCATCTTCTAGACCTCACAAGCCTAGGATCGTCTTTGTATCCAAGAAACCTAGGTCAGAACAAAAACCTGAAGCATCAGTTGAAGGAACCACAGAACAAAGTCCCGGGATACAGGCAGCTCAATCGATAGGGTCAACAGAACAACTTTCAGAATGACCAGGTGTTGGGTCTCCAACTTTAACGGAGCATGTGCGGCTGATCCAGGGTTCCTCTCCTCCTCATCAATCTCCTTCGGTGCCCACTTCCCCTATCTCTCCCATAAGCGTTCCATCTTTTGGTGCTGCTTCTCCTTCCAAGGTGGTTTTTGGTGATCCATAAGATCCTTCAGCAGGTTCCCCTCGCTCTTCTGCATCCATTCCAAGTTTATCATCTCCATCTTTCAACTTGCCATCAAGCCCGGTGCCTAATCCTGAAACAATAGTTGACACAGTCTCACCGGTCACTCCAACTACCACTATTGTCACCACTAGTAGCATGGAGGCTGCTACCGTGACACCAGCAGAAGCAACTATTGCTACAACGGGAACCTCTCTCCCGCCGTGGATGTCTGCTTTCACACCAAAGAGAAAGAAAAGGGCCATCTCCCCAGAAGAATTCAATTTTGGCAAGATTGTGCCGGCCAGAACAAAGGCTCCCAAGAAACCAAAAATCATTTCCAAGTTGATCGAGGAAAAGGGGCAAAAATTTTTGGAAATTGCCAAACCCCCACAGGACACAACCCTTGAAGGTTTTGAAATGAGTAGTTATTCCTTTTCTCGTGTTGAACTAGGCAAGGTTACACACGAAGGTGCAAAGAGTGATCTTCAGTCAGCAATGGACATTATGGTCCAAAAATTTGACAAAGAAAAAGAAATGAAAGATTTTTATAAAGCCAAGGCTGAGCAATTAACTGCAGTAATCAGGAGATTCACCATCCCACCTGAGGCAGCAACTCCAGAGGCCTTTTCAGTGGATGATTCAGTTATTCAGAAAGCTGAAAAGACTTATTCAAAGGGAAAAGTAATGGAGGAATATATTGACCGAATACACAATCAAGGAATCTCTCTGCTGTCTGAGGTTGCAGAAAGGACAGGGAAAATGAAAAGATTGAAGGCTCAAGTAGACAGTTTTGTTTCTCTCACCTCTCAAGAGATTAATGGCTTAGAAAAAGATCTCGAGAGATGGAAGGAAATGGAAGGTTTAAAGAAGAGTATCCTGATCTCTATCGGAGTTATCCCCAACAAGGATTCATATGTTGAGGTCAAAGAGACGACGACTTTCAGGATCCAGGTACTCAAAGATCTAATTGATGATCTCAAAGCTTTTAAAGAAGCTAGTGATAAAAGTGACCTGAGCCTGTTGAACAAATTAGAAGAGCTACCCTGCGACTTGACCTCTAAGGATCATCAGTTCCTTCCAGCAGATGAAATGATTCAGAATTTTGAAGGGATGATCCATAAGGATTTCAAAGGAGCGTCTTTTTCAATAACTTCGGTTGATAGCATTCTAGATGCTCAGTTAACTCTGGAAAATTTAAGATCTAGGTTAACTGGCCACTATAAAGCCATCACAGCATTAAAAGACGCATTGATCAGAGTAAGGGTCGTCTCCAACCACGCAGTTGCACCCTATAGCATCGGGATCCAGGCATCAATCACCATGTACGAGGCTTATCTGAAGAAGTCTAGTGGCAAGAATTGACACTTTCTCTCTTTCTTCTTCTATCCTTATGCATTTCTGTTTTCTACAGAATGCATGTAATTTTGTAAAATGTAATTACGAATAAAATATTTTGGAAAATATCTAAAAGTCAAAGATGAGTCATCTTTGACCAAGATATTTTGTATATTTTATTATTTTGTTTTTGAGGATTTTCTCCCTATAAAAAGCGGAGACCTCATTTGTGTTATGATCTTGGAAAATAGAGAGCAAACACTCTGCTGAAATTGAAGCAACTTTTGAGACTTTGTGCTCAGATTTGTAAATCAGATTTTGTCAAATGAATGAGAAGCAAGTGATTTCAGACTTTGTGTTGAAGTTATCTGTGTCATCTAGGAAATAGTTTCTTATGTACTCTTTCCTGATAACCTCTTATTTATCTGACTTAATAAGCAAAGTGAATGTGTTGATATTATCTAAGGGCACTTTTTGAGGGTATAAGATAGACTTTGTGCTACTTTTACTTTTGAGATTCTTTTATTTTTTGTAGTTTCAGGTGAAGACTTTGTGCTTCACTTCATTCTACGGTTATACTTGTTCCAGCTCTGTGGAGAAGCTACGGAAGACTTTGCACTTGCGTGAGCGTTCTTGTGACTTTGTTACTTCAGGTAATCTCTTGCTCTTTGTTTGATATCATTCCTGAAAGAAGAGGAATGATGTTAGCTTAAAGACCAAGATTTTCCCTCTTTTGTTCCTTGTACATTACCTCTGAAAGAAGAGAGGTAGATGCTGTTATATCACCCTCGTGTGTTATTTTTTGCTTAACTATATATTCAGCACGTAAATATTGATAGGGAACCTCCCCTTGATGAGAGGAGAGATTTACCTCGTCTTGATCTGGTAAAGCCACACTCCTCGTGGTGTAAATCTCCCTTATGCTGTGGCTGATATCCTCATTTTTGTCATCAGTTAGTTGATGACAAAATATTCACCCAACACATAGTAAGGCCGATAAGGAGGTTCATGATAGGAATATTCACCATAGTTATTCATATAAACCTCATATGTTAGATGGGATAAAAAATTGATCAAAATTTTAATGAGATATACTTGGGTTTCTTGCAAATAGAATTTATCATTTGGAGTCTCCATTGGTGCTAACTTGCTTGTTTACAAAAATTGATTAGAGAAAAGACACACCAACAATATTTCCACTCTCTTGGACCTTGGTCCCACTGGGTGTGATAAAACTATTATCACCAAATATTTCATCTTATAAGAGGTTGTTTAATCCTCTTCCATATTTGGGCAACATGGGAACACTTCCAAGTATGTGGGTGTACCTATAGTGGAAGTGAGCCTCTAGATTTAAGGGCTAGCTCCCTGAATGTGTCTTGAAGTGCTTTCACATATGCTAACTATTTTTTTGTCAGGGAAAGGGATAAAAATTACATTAAATAAACTTATTCTAAAAGGTGATGCATCAATATTTCTTCCACATGACTTTTGTTCTTATTTCACAAAGAAATAATGCCTATAACACTAGCTTAAGAGTCCTAAAATGCACTAGTATTATTGTTTCAATATGAAGGTGAAATGCATGAAAACTATACAAGGTAAATAATACCATAGATCAATTGTAGATACTAAATCTCATTATACACTTAAGACAAATTCATACACTTAACTACACTTCATATGACTTGTTAGGCTGAAATCACTTGCATCAAGCATGGAAGGACAGAGAAAACAAGGATAGATTGATATCACTTAGCTATTCACTATACATCTCTTCACACACTTTAACAAGATAAGATATGAACTCAAAATAATTACATTTATTATTCTAAGGTAAAGTGTAATGTTAAAACTAGCACGAATTCATAATACATGGTGTGGTCTTATATTACAAAGGCCAAAATGGAAGGTACTTAAAGAATTTCAGAGAGAGAAGAAAGAATGAAGTTTAAAGGTCACTAGAACACATGTCCAATTGATAACTAGTTACATTGTATACTCTTCAAATAGCCTTTGTGAAACTACCTTCATCATGGATCATCTCTCAAGCATTTGCAACTGAAATAGAGAGAGTTGAAACATATGATATGACAGTCATAGATGTTTTCCTAGCTATTAATTATCTTCTAGACACTTGTATTCACAATCTACATCCATTCGTTGATTTCTTAGACTTCATTTTTTACATTTGGAAATCACTATTTATCTCAGATCTTCAAATGAGCTTTAATGGTGGTGTACAAGTCTAAAGCATTTGTTTTGTTATAGAATCCTTTAATCCTATGTAGCTGCTCATGTGGCATTCCCTTGACACATTGCTAACTCCATTTTAAAATATGTTTTTCATCATTTAAACATGTAGCTTCATCTTCACCATCTATAATTAGGTCAAATTTGCTTTATTGATCTCATCTGGAGTCTCTTTGCTTCAACCTTCAATGTTGGCCATTGATCATTGATCTAGGATCCTGAGATTACAACATATGGTAGCATTATGTTCAATTTGAGCTCTTTAACCTTTGACTCTCACTCACACCATTAGATCTAAAAGTATGTTTAAACACCAACCATTGGATCTACCTCCAATTAAACTTGAACATTAAATTCATGAGGCCCAAAATTGACATCTACATGTCTGTCTTTCATAGTCATGCAAACATATTTGACACCCATGTGACTGTCACAATTTAAACCCAAATGGTTTTTTTTCATGGCTTAAATTTGACATCCATGCACTGATTATTGATTTATATGAGCCCATCATTGACATCCATGAGCCTATCAAAATTTAAACCCCATTGATTTATTTTTTTTATCTTTATTTTGACATCTACATGACCATCTTCATCTACTTGTTTAAATTTGAAGTCTTATATTTGTTCAGGTCTAGTTCACTTAGGCTTGTGATTGAACTATTTCTTGATATTTTAAATCTTGAATGAACTTCTTGAGGCTTGTGTGAACTCTTTCCATGATGTTGACTGCTTGAGCACCATGAAAACTTTCTCCTTTCACATATGGGTTTAAATTGATGCCTAAGACATCAAATGACACAAGGACTAAATTATACTATGACCAAGGCTAAAACATATGTAATAACATTAAATATACCCTATAACATTACATAATAGCCCTATACAAGTTTTTTACTATAGAAGGGTTGACCCATTTTGACTTTTGGTAAAAATGGTCAATAGTTACTTTAACCAATCATTAAATATATTGGTTTGTATTAGTGTATTAAGTGTACATTCATACACTAAAACCTAATCACTAAATTATGGAATTCTTAAAATGAATAATACCAACTTTTAGCCTTGAATGAAATCATGTACTTGACATAAAACAATCTACACTATGACCATGTAGGTAAGCTAAAATATAACCCATGTACAACTCAATATCAAGAAGGTTCACAGCATCTTAAGGTAGAAAGAATTTAATTAAAAACATAATAATCATCATACAAAGTTTTTGAAATCAATGATCTATATAATTATGTGAACTTCAAGACTTAAACTTCAAGTTTATTTCCAAAATCAATAAAATGCAAATTATTTGACATTCTTCCAATAATACATGTCACGTGAATTTATTGGCCATAATTTAGGGCTACCTACTTATGACATCATGACCTCAATTAGGAGAATTGATATAATGGCTTCAATGATAACACTAAATCACTTTATCAAAAGAATCTAAATTAAATAAAGTATAATGTTTATTCCTTGTATAGATGAATATTTCACACACATGGATATTTCATCAATTGGGATCACCTTCAAAGTTAATTACACATAATAATTAAATTCACTACATTTACCCATGTATAAGCATTAACCATCCCATATTCTATATAGTATTAACACACTATATGTACCTTATGTTGGTCATATGATCAATTTACATTAGGATAATGAATGAACATTCATCAAACAAATATTTAACATTTTAACATTATTTTGATGTTTCAACAACCATACTTATGTTATACATATTTATAGCTTAGAGAAATTCATAATGTCAATTAATGCTTTAGCTAAGTCACTTGATTCATAAGTGAACTTACTATAACTTAATATATGAATTGATTCTTTAGTTTTCCAAAGACAAGATAATACATCTATATTTATTTAATATATTTCTTTATCAATTTATTTCTTCTTTCACTTCTAACTTAATAAGATAATTAGATATAAAATTCATGCAAGCATGTAAGACATTGAATTAAGATTGATAATTATTCAATTACTATAACATTGGTAACTAATTCCAACTAATCATTATCATGGTATAAATAGACTTTGTGCCACTAGTATAAATATAAACATGAAAGGAAAACAAGAAGGCAACCCATCTTTATAAATGTCTAAATTATCCTTATGAGATATTGAGAACTCTTATAAGACTCAAATTAAAACTCCGTTGGTAATATATCATATCTTAAATAAGAGAAATAATTATTTTAATATAAATAATTTCATATTATAATTTATTTTACTTCTATTTCATACAAAACAATCTAAAAATCAAAAAAAAAAATCAAATGAATCCACAACCCTATAACTTCCATGCTTATTTATAAAAAGAGAATTATAACTTCTTCTCATTGATCACAATAAAGTGGTAGTTCAATACATATATCATTTCCACTTGAATATCTCAGTTTATAACTTGTAATAATCTTTTAAGTTTGAGTAATTTTAACAAGTATAGAATATGACTCAAAATAATTGTTATAGGCTAGAATTGTACCCTTTGTGGGAGAGTTTCTCAAGCTCTCTCACTCCTAGCTACAAGCATTGGGACAACCTCAGGATATGGGTATCTTGTAGTGAGGTTGAATCTCTAGTATGTTTAATGAGGCTAGCTCCTCATATGCTTCACTTCAACTTGTTCCCATACATTAAAATCTAATGTTGAGCAAGGAAAAGGGAGAGAAAGATAACATGAAAGTGAAACCTAAGCTAAGGATGGTGATGTACCAAAGATGAAATGATCCACTTTCAGCTTGGAAGCCTTAATGACTAGTAATGAATTTAACCAAGACATAGACTAATTTGATCCTATCTCAAGGCCACAAGCATAAATATTTTGTGTGGAGTTCAAAGGAAAACATAAAATTTAAAGGATAGAAAGAGATAGGTTTGTATGACACACTATAACTTGTGACACTTCAAGAAAGGAACCAATGTCTAGCACTTCACATAACATACAAGGAACCAAAATAATTAAAGCAATATATGTAGAGAATCTATAGATGATGAAAAGGGACATACATGTACAAGTTAAACTCCAATAATGTATACTTGACTTCAAACCAGAGTTAGAAAATTCATCTCATTACTTCAAGAGAGTGTCAAGGCAATTTTGATAGAGTAACTCTATCACCAGTTAAGGGATCAATTGTAAGGCTCAAAGGCCTCTATTTATAGTAAAAAAGGATGAGAGAAGAAGGGGCTTGCATGAGAAATGGAGAAGGATGTCATAAAATGGCTGCAACCACCATCGTTGTCTTGAGTTCTTTTTTCCTTTAGAGCATGTAATTGTTTGACCATGAAATGAACCATCTAACATCACCATAAATATCCTTGAACCCTTCACACATTCAAGTCTCCATTTTTAGAGTTGAGAGAGCCTTGTCATGGGTAGCTGCATGTTCCCACCAACTGTACATGTTTTTATCTCTTGCATTTAAAACCTAGCATGCTCCTTACTATTATTTTAGATGTATATATTTTCTATTAAAGTCAATACGCCCTTAGATTTTTTCATGTCCATCGATATGCTTGTGTATGGATGCCCAAGAATAATCGATATCCTATTATTTGAATGTGTTTTGACAATTCTCATGCACACTTTTGCCCTTGGGATTTGTTGACCTCTACTCACCATTGATATTCAATGTAAGATTGATTATGCACCATTAGATTTAGCTCTTGAAATGATGCCATGTGTCATATATGCATTTAGCTAGAGACCCCTTTGATGGTTTTTGAATGCCAATAGCTACTTTATTTTGATCCTTTTCTCCCATGAGATTAACTCTCTATAAATTTGTTTCACCCTTTCAACTTTAAATTATTTGAATTGGGACAATTTCTTTGGGCTTTGAAAATGGACTTTTCCTTCAGACAATTTGTTTGGGACATTTCATCTTTTGAAAATGACTTTTTTGAAGGGAAGAGACCATTTGGGTTTTTTAAACTACACCTTCCTAAAATTAAAATACCCTTCAATACTTTGAAAGTGTCCCCTTTTTTCCAATAAAATCCCTTCAAAAACTTGCGAAGACCCCTCCAACTTTGTGAAAATGATCTTTTAGAAAAAATGTTTTGGCCTTTTGTAGAGGGAAAGTACCTTTCAGATTTTTTGTTTGGGGCACTTTTCTTGAAGACATAATCCTTTATAACCTTTCCTTCAGACAAATTTTCTGAAGGAATTCCAACACTTAGTCAAAAACAAAACTTTTGAAGAGAGAACACTTAACCAAAAAAAGACAAAAAATCCTTCAGGAAATTATGCAAACAATTTTCTCAAAAGTAAATTGAAACCTAGCTTAGAAAGGGCCCAAAAGAATTATATTTTCCATAGTCTCCATATAGAGTCTGAAAGAATAAACAAGTAAAGACTTAGCTGAAAGAGATTTTAAACTTATCTTTTAGATTGTAGGCTTATCTTTAAACATTGTTGGTTGACCCTTGAATGCTTAGATCCTTCTCTAATCCCCCTTTGATCCATTGCTTCATCAAACCATGTGAGATATTTATATGTGGGCCAAAAATGACCAACATCTTTGGTGTCTCATAGGGGTTTCATGCCTATCGATACAAGAGAACTTAGACCATGTTGCCTCATCAAATCCATCCATTGAGCATGGAGTCAAGTAATTTTTTCACTAAATTAGAACATCCCTTTTGAAGTAACAATGAAAACATAACAAAATGAACACCATGCCCAAGGCACATATGGAAGGGAAACACATAGCTGAAAAGGATGTGTACAAGGCACTTAGAGGAAAACATGAAAAGATATATAGAATGTATAATATATACAAGGGTTGTAAACTCTTCTAATAACATGGATTTAGATGAATCCCATTGACTTGGATGGGTAGTATCTCTCCATCTAATTGGGCTAGCTGAGAAGCATTATGTTGTTTGCATCTGTGGATCAAATAAGGACCACTCCACAAGCTATCAAATTTGGTATAGTTGCCTGGCTTGGCCTTATTTGAATCCCACTTGATGACTAGATCCCCTTCCTTGAAGTTCTTTGCTATGGCTTTCTTGTCAAGGTTTTTCTTGACTTGAGCTTCATATGACTCTAGTGTTTACATTGCAAGGTCTCTTGTTTCTTCAAGCTCCATGATTTCTACCAGTCTAACATGCATGGGCTCATCCTCCATCAACTCCAGTTGATGGGATAACTCTAATGTAGGTAGCTTAAGATAAATGGACATATTCAACTTTTACTTGTTGACATTCCAAAAATTTAGCCACAAAATCATCATATTTTAAATCAAGATAATAATAATAATAATATTTTTTTTGCTCATGTGTCATCTTTGTGACACTTAGATGAGCAAAATGAGGTGTTGTATGCACTTGTTTCATCGAATATCCCATAAGTCACCTGACTTAAACATAAAAAAATTATTTATATGCCTTAGTAGGCCATCATTTTCAACAAAAAATCATCAAATTTCTTTGATAGAGGTTCATCATCTAAACCTGCACTTCATAGTAAAAATTCTTCAATAAATTTTTGTTCCAAAATAGTAGTTCTAAAATTACCTTGAAAAATAGATAAAGTAGCGAGATACATGCATCAGCTAATATCATCAACAACATGATTCTATTTATCTTTAATATATCTAATTTTCATATCAAAAATACTCACAAATTCTATCCATATACATTGGTGAGTATTAAGATCATCCTAGGTGAACAAATATTCGAGGCCAAAATGATCAGATTTAACTTTAAAATGCTTACCTAGTAGAAAATGTTTCCACTATTTCAAAACATGCATAATAGTAGCAATATTTAAATCATGCATATGATAATTATTTTTAGGATCCTTGAGATTACATGACTCATATTCCATAAAACATCCATCCTGGATAAGTATACCACCAAAACCTTCCTTAAAGGCATCAAACTAGATTTCAAAATTATCATTATAGTCTAGAATAATAAGCACAGGTGTTATAGTTAATATCTCTTGAATCCTCTTAAAATATTCTTCATGTTCCAAATTTCAAATGAGCTTTTTACTTTTTCATTGTATATAAGTAATGAGGTTATCTAAATTGGAAATAAATTCCACAAACCTTCTGTAGTAACTAGCCAAAACCATAAAGCTATGCACTTCATGTACATTGGTAGGGGTAGACCACTCATGAATAAATTTTATCTTTTTTAGATCTAAAATAATTCCATCCTTAGAAATAACATGCCCTAAGTAATGCATTATATTTTTTAAAAATGCACATTTGGAAAGCTTCTCATAAAGATTATGTTGCCTTAACCTTTGTAACACTAAATGCAAATGTTGTTCATGTTCAACTACATTTTTAGAATATATCAGTATATAATCAACAAAAATAAGAACAAACTTGTCTAAATAATCCCTAAAGACACTATTCATAAAATTTATAAAAGTAGTAGGTACATTTTTCAAACCAAAGGGCATTACTATGAACTCATAATAACCATACTAAGTACAAAAAGTTGTTTTATAAATGTATTCTTACTTAATTATAAATTGATGGTAACCTGATCTCATATCAATATTAAAAAATACTATTGAATCTTTATTTTTATCAAATAAATCATAAATCCTTGGCAAAAGATAACAATTCTTGATAGTAACCTTGTTAAGCATGTGATAGTCCACACATAGCCTAAGTATACCATCTTATTTTTTCAAAAACATAATACGAGCACCCCTGAGGAGACACACTTGGTTTTATGCTTATATTTTCTAGTAGTTCTTATATCCAAACCTTAATTTCATATAAATTAGCCACATTCATTTGATACAGAGCTTTAGATGTAGGGGTAGCACCTACCATAACATTAATGGCAAAATTAAATTCATGCCTAGGAGGAAGTCGAGAAAACTTTTCAAGAAAATCATTAGAAATTTGATTCAGAAAAGTAAAAATTTGACAAGTGGTTTCCTTATTCGAGGTTGTTTCTTTTATCTTCAGTGTAAATTTTACAGCCTTTTTGCACATCATTTTTCAACTACAAGGTTGAAAGTAGCCTTCTCACTTTAAGCTTACTAATACCTTGGATTTTAACAATTTTTTCCAAGTCATCAAAACATTAAACAACTTTATTACCACAATATAGTGTGGCTTTATGTTATTACAACCAATCCATTATCAAAATAAGGTCATAAGACCCCAAAGGTGCTAAAAATAGGTTTACTCTAGTTGAGAAAACTCCTAAATTAAGCTCAATTTACTCTAAGCATTCATAAATAGGTACCCTTTTTCCTATACCAAATTCAACCTCCCATCCTTATCTTAAACTAATAGGATTTTCTTTACATTTATAAAAAATATAGGGGAGATAGAACTATCAGTTACACTAAAATTAGTTAGAACTAAAATTGAAAAACTAGATAGATTACTTTTGATTTCAATAGGGGTGGCCTAAAATTCAACATTCTTATTATCCATAATTGCATACACCTTATGATTGGTTTATTTTCCTAGTTTTAATTTAGGATATTCCATCTAGTAGTTATTATCATCACATTCCTAGCATACTATAGTCCATTGAGATAAAATGGATATAGTGTTTGCCCTTGTGGTAAGTAAATTTTGATTTTCTTGAGTTTGATTTTTCTTAATGACCTAGTTTTAGAAGAGTTATAAAACTTATAATTTTTATTTTGGCTTTAAAACTTATTAAAAACATTGTTGCTTCTAGTAACTTTATGATTCTAATCAAATTTATTGAAATTATTGGGAAGGAAAAATATTTTTCACTTTAGACTATTGTCTATTTAGTTTGAAATCTTATCTATCTTTTTTTTGAGACATTTCTTTCTCTTTTGCCCTATGAGCAGATTAAATGGTAGTAGTAAAAGTTTTAAGGTTTTTCATATTGACTTCATACATCAATATTTCCCTCAGTCTAAGTTTAAACTTTGTTACATTATTTTTCTCATCATGCATATAGTTCACATAATGTAGTAAATTCATAAATTTGTTCTCATATTCTGTTATAGACATTCTTACTTTAACAACTTAAAATGTGTTATCTTTTGCTCTTTAAAATTGGAATTAATATTCCTCTTTCAAAAATAAATTTCAAAAATAGACCAAGTTAATTTCAAAGGTTAATAACCTTCTAAATCACATAGATGGTTCCACCAAAGAGCTGCAACTCCAACTAGTTGGTAAGCAACCACCCTTTCCTTCACATTTTGAGGGCATGTTATTCAAATTGAATCATTTATATAGGTTGGCCATCCATGCATCAACTGAATCACTTGATTATTCACCTAAAAATGTAGGGGGTGGAAGAATTTTAAGCTCCTTTATAATAGGATCAACCATAGTTAAAAGGTATTTCTTGGATTACTTATTCTTCCACTTGACCTTTATCTAAATGAGGTAATTCTACTTGTGGAATACCCTCAATATTATTCAACCTTAATTCTTTGGATTCCAACTTAATATCCAAGGCATTCAAAGTAGTTAATATATCATTAAGGACTTATTCTTAACTAAAAGTAAGATTTCCTCTAGTAGCATTTCTATTTGGTTCACAAACATTGCTACCAGCATTGTTAACAAGAGGTTCTTCTCTACTTTTGTTAAGGTTTTGGGTTCCAAGATATCTACCTCTTCCCCTAGTTCCTCCTCTACCTATACCTCTACTAGGATGGTCAACTCCCAAGTTGTCATCATTTAACCCACTTGATCTAGTTCTCACCATCTTGAGGTGAAATAAATAACAACTTAGTAGGAAAAAGTAGTAAATTCTTTCCCATATTTCCCTAGAGCACATAACTTGGGCTCTTATATCAAAATTCAATGACACAATTTTTTTTAATAAATCAACTTCAAGTAATTTAACACCATTCAAACCTAGCAGAAGAAAACTTTTTTCTTGGAAAAGGGTGATCAAGTCCATAATCGTGATATGCCAAACATAGGTATTTAATAAAGGTTACAATTCCTATCAATGCTAGTAGGAAGTTACTTTAACCAATCATTAAATATATTAGGGTGTACCAGTTTAATAAGTGTACATTAGTACTATCAAATATGATCATTAAACTATGGCATTCCTAAAAGGATCAATACTAATTTTTAGGCTTGATCAAAATCATGTACTTGACATGAAATAATCTACACTATGACAATGTAGGTAAGCTAAGATCTAATTGAGTTACAACTCAATATAAAAAAAATCACAACAGCTTAAGGTATAAGTGATTCAATTCAAAAAAGAATAATCATAATAAGATTTTCCATTCAGTGATCTACATAATTATGTGAATAGAAAGACTTTAACTTCAAGTTTACTTCTAAAAGAAATACAATGCAAACTATTTGACATTCTTCCAACAATACATGTCACATGAAGTCATTGACCATAATTTATGGCTACCTGCTTATGATATCATGACCTCAACTAGGATCATTTCTCTCATGGCTTCAATGATAACACTAAATTAATTTATCAAAATAATCTAAATTAAATAAAGTGTAACATTGATTCATGGTATTGATGAATATTACCACACATGTGGATATTGCATCAATTAGGATCACCTTAAAAATTAATTACACATAATAATTGAACTAACTAGATTTACTCATGTATAAGCATTGATCGTCCCATATTTTTTTGCATTTCATATAGTATTAACATATTATATGTACCTTATGTTGGTCATATGGTCAATTCACATTAGGATAAGGAATGAACATTCATCAAACAAGTATTTAACATTTTAACATTCTCTTGACATTTCAACAACCATATTTATGTTCTATATATGGACAACTTAGACAAATTTATAAATTTAAGCAATGCTTCAGCTAAGTCACTTGATTCATAAGTGAACTTACTACAACTTTATACATGAACTAATTCTTTAGTTTTTGAAAGACAAGATCATACATCTATATTTATTTAATAGATATATTTATCAATTTATTTCTTCTTTCACTTGTGACTTAATAATATAATTAAATATAAAATTCATGCAAACATGTAAGACACACCACCCTACCTTCCATCATATTCTATAATTGAGACAAAATTGATAATTATATTATTACTATAACATTGATAAAAAATACCAAAGTTAATCATTGTCACATGGTATAAATAAACTTACTATGACTAGTGCAAATATCAACATGAAAGGAAAAGAAGGCAATCTATCTTTATAAATGTCTAAATGATCTTTATGAGATATTGATAACTCGTATAAGACTCAAAACAAAAATCCATTGGCAATGTAACCTATCTTAAATATGAATGATAATGAGCTCGGTATAAATAATATCATATTATAATTTATTTTACTTCTATTGCATACAAAACAATCCAAATATTAGAATAAATTTTAAATGAATCTACAACCCTATAACTTCCATGCTTATTGCTAAAAAGAGAATTATAACTTCTTTTGATTGATCACAACAAAGTGGCAGTTTATATATATATATATATAATTTCCACTTGACTATCTTAGTTTGTAACTTGTAATAATCTCTCAAGTTTGAATAATTTTAACATGTGTATAACATGACTCAAACTAATCTCACATAAGTAATAACTACAAAAGTATACAAAACATAAATTTTTTCTTATGACGTGAGTAATATAGTTTCCAAAAAGAATGAATACATCATACTTATAATTTCTATAAGTTACTCTCTTTTTTTGAACCATAATGTTTTAAAATCAAATAATACATTTTCACATATTAGTCTTCCATTCATTTATGAAAATGACAAGAGAATATAACTACTCATATTTTAACATAATTTTCTTAAGACATAAGAATTATCTATTATTTTTCCAACTCAAATAACAATTCCATTTTCACAAAATATGACATGAAAATTTAAACAATAAACTTAATGACTGAGATCAAAAGATTATATTCATGTAGGATAACCATCTATTACTATTTGCATTTGAAATAATATTAAGTCAACATATAAGTTTGCC
>JARHVA010010380.1:0-132500 GCA_037957365.1 Torreya grandis | reverse complement strand
ATTGTTCAAAGATCAATAGCTCATCATTACCCTTTTTCCCTTAGCAATTGAGAACCAAACCCCACCTAGATCATTATTCTTTTTCCTATTCCCATAATCATCTAAATGATACATTAGTAGTATCTAAATAGATAAAAAATATATCAAATATGAAAATGATTTGAATTTGAATAACATCTATCAATTATATAATGAACTAAATCAAATCATTTATGATAATATAAACATGTCCAATATGCCACCTAACATAATAATAACTCAAATAGAGTCTCAACATCAACCAATAATAGTCTAATAGATACTAAAATAGATAAGAATTATGCCAAGCAATAAACAAATTTGAAATCAATAGTGCTAATAATATGAAATAGAACACTCAAACTGATGTCATGATAGTATGTTTGATTATAGTGGAACTCAATAGTACTGACATGACTTCTAGTGAACCAATCTAAATTGCACCTTATTTTGGACAATTAAATTGGGTACTTATCATCATTCATTAGATTTTGAATATAAATCTTTCTAACTCATAGGCTTGATTACTTATATAAAAATTTGAAACTTGATCACTCTCAATTCGCTAATGATTCAACATAAAGAACTATTCTCTCTAAGTACTTATACAAGGAGGCACACTTTCTCTAACCTATTATCTTAGGATACAAGATTATAGCTAGATTAATTACTCAAGTTATTATGTTCATTGAATACCCTTGTGTTGAACCACTGTAGGCATAATCATCTTTATCACATTGTTGAAAGTAGATACCCCGTTAGGTCGGTAGAAATCTCAGTAGGAAATGCCTAGTGTTGTTTTGATTGTATCTAAATATGTTTGTGTGCACTGTTATATATTATGGACTTGATTATTTTATGATTGATGGGTGATTTTATTAGCTAATCTAGGATTATGATTTGAGTAATGATATACTTTTATTGTTGGTTGTGTGTGTGTGCACAATTTTTCATGTTCTAGTTATTAATTATTTATCATATGTTTTTTTGCATAGTAGTTATATGAGATGTTCATTGATTCCATGAGTGCGATAATCTTAGAATTTGAATGTGAGCTTATTATTATGCATGTTATAATTATATATTTAGTACCGATAGAGTATCATTTGTAGGAAAACATCTTTGTGTTTATGTGTTGTGTGATTGATCAGAGGTGAGACATTTGGTTCCTATGGACAAATGGTAATTGAAATTGAGTAATTGATGTTCATAATAATTTAGTTGTTATGATAAATAATTAATGGATTACTTGGATTCATAATAAGTACATAAATAATTAAATATTTATTAACCTAATTTAGTAAAAAAATATTATATTTTGCTACCTAATATGAGGGAAATTAAAATTTTAATAGTACCATGCTTCACTAACTAAATATTGTTTTTTGTAATAATAAATTTATTTAGTGGATCCTAGAGTAAGTGAGGTCATAACTAGACTTACTTAGTGGGTGACCAAGCATGTGGTAAAGTGAGAGAGTGGAGTAGTTAGGGTTTTTAAGAGTGGAGGGAGCTTAAAAAGAAAGGGAGAAGTAAGTAAGGAATGAAAATCAGCTGAAAGGCCCAGATTCAAGTGTATCCAGGAAAGTGAATTCTCCCTCATAGATTTATTTGTTCTTTTTCTCATATTTTCATACATGGTATACAAGAATGGTAGCTTCTTTCAAGTTTTTAAATCAAGTATTTTCTTATTTTTTGGGTTGTTTGTATTCTAAACATTTTTAGGAAAACCTTAATTTGAGTTGTTATTTGGAAAGAGACCAAATAATGGAGTATATACTCATTATATATACCTCCCTCTTGCATATTCAAATTTATTAAAATAAATTTATATGTATATTATACATATGTATAGATATATATACATATTTTGTGCATATTTTAGTGTGTTAAAATATCTAAAATAAAAATAAAAATGAGTATGTTGTTGTGTCATATGTGCAACATTGTTTTGTATAAATAAATAAATAAATAAATGGAAAAATATATAAAACTAAAAATTAAAAAAATGAAAAAAAATAAAATGGGAGGGGCGGTGACTAAGCTGACCCCTACCCCCTCCCATGGTAGGGAGGGGGCAGGGGTCAAGCCAACTAGCCCCACCCCTTACTCCCTTAAATCCCCCTAGCACCATGGCCAATGGCCATGTCTCATCGCTTGGTCATCAGCCATGGGCTTAGGGTTTGCAGAAGAAATATAACATAAAAAAATTATATATATATATATATATATATATAAATTTAGTTTCAAACAAATAAATTTGTTATTACGTGGTCTCTTTTTATATTTTGTAATTAATTTGAGTAACCTATATTTTATAATGTTTAATTTATATTTTATATTAATTATTTTATATCTTGTGATTTATAAATTATAATTTATAATTTATATCTATATTCATACTTTATATTTTATATTGATTAATTTATATTTTGTGATTTATAAATTATAATTTATATCAATATTTATAATTTTTAGCTTATATTTTATATTTTATCTTATATCCAATGGAAGAATATAGTAGTAGTTAATTAGACAATGGATAAAACGTAGTGTGCATATATGTTAAATAACATCATAACAAATAAAATTAGGTATAGATTTTTAAGTATTAATGTTGACCAAATTTGACTTTACATGTCAAATTGGGACCCCTATAGGTAAAAAATTGATTTTAAGATGTTTTAAGGGTCTAATATTTTTTCATGGGGTATTTTATAGTCTATTTGATGTAATTTGATGCTATATTAGCCTTGGTCTTAGTCATTTTAATCTTTATGTCTTTTTGAGCCATTTAGGAGTCATAAATGCAAGTGGCATGGTTTTCAAGGTGTATAATTGTCTTATTTTCCTTTAAAAAATCAAATAATTTAGATTCCCTATTATAAATGTTAGTACATCGAAATCTTGTAGGTTATCTAAATGAATATCAAGAAACCAATTGAAAAGGGAGGAGTTTGACACTTGTACGACCCATGAGGGAAGGTGAATCATAGGAAAAGGTCATGGAATGTCTCTTCATATTTATAAAACTCATATCGGTGCTTTACATGCTTTATAAATGCTAAAAATTTTCCAAAACCATTTTTCTCCTTCTTCACCCTTTTAGACACACAGAACTAGTCAGTAGGTTTGTGCTCGATATGGCGAGTTGGAGAAGTTCTAGGTAAAAAACCTTTGGGAGGTGAAATTAAAATTATACATATTAATTTTCATAAAAAAAATTAATTATTGGTTATCTATGATTTATTAATCATCTCTAACATGTTGACTATGGTTTTTTACTCGCTATTTCCTACACCTTCTAGGTTTTTCTTTAGTTTGGAGAGGCCTTTATAATCCATATATTGAGATTGATTATAGATTATTTTTTATCTCTCCTATAATTCTCCCCATTCTTGGTTTCACATTTCAAGGTGTTTGGATAAGCCAAGTATTATAATTTGCAGGAGAAAGCACCATTCTATGTTATAGGTAGATTTCCACTATCTACAGAACCTTCATGTTTTAGTGGTGAATTTAGAGGGTTTTGATAGGTTAACTTACATTTTTTAAATGTTATATTTATCCCCTTTACTTCTCAATATCCTTCCCCAAATAAATCTTCATGAAACTATAGTCACAAGCACCATATAGTTAATTTACTCTATGACTACCATACATAGTTAGTCAGGTGCCTATAGAAGTGTTAAACATTGAAAAGGAGGTGTAAAATCTTGTCTTGAGATTTTAAACACACTGATGTTGCATTTAAACATCATGAGAGGAGATCAAGTGACTATAAAATCATATTCCTTGAATACATGAACCATTTCACATATACTACATACACACCATTCAAAGTGCACATATAGGTATCTCGTGATGATGTCATGATAGAATGAGAGCCTTAGTGGTGGTTTCAAACCATTTTAAGTGTTAAAAGTTCATTTTAAGGTATTTAGATAGGTTTAAAACTCATCAAATGGTCAAAACAATGCATATTGTCCATACTCAGCCTCATTGTCTGTATGTGCAAAAGCCACCTATAGATGGTGTTAACATAGATCTAAAGATCCATATATAAAGGTTGAAGCATGAGATGGAATATTTATTAGGAGTCATAGAATTGGTGTTAATCATAATAGACCCATGACATTTTTTTATTTTATAGGAAAACTATGAGGAACTTTCAAAGTGAGAAATGACTATAGATTCATGGACCTTTTCCTAGAACTAGTAAAACATAGGTCTAGGCCCTTTTTTGGGTATCCTTACATAGAGTTGAATTGGTTTTTAATATCTCTAGGTACACTTGTCTTTAATTTACCACACACACACACACACACACAGATATATATATATATATATATATATATATATATATATATATATATATATATATATATATATATATATATATATATATATATACATATGGAAGATAACTAATGGAAGTTTGAATTTTGAATGCTCAAAGTTGCCTATTTAGACACTAAAATCCTTCATTGACATCTATAGGATTTTGAGTCTTTGAGCAACCTTGTTTTCCAAGTTGGTAGTCTAGAATATTCCACCATGGTTGAGTGGTTAAAAATATTTTAAAGGAGTATTCATGATCTAAATTATTATAAAATGAGATAACATACTATGTTTTAAGTCAAATACTCACCTATAATTTTCTCTTTCCTAAGAGATTGACCTACAGCTGACTATTAGCTTCTACACTATCCCTAACAAATACTTAAGCAAGGAAACATCAACTTTAGCCAATGTAATATGACTATAAATTCCTTATAATATCTCAAGATGATGTAAAACATATTATAAGAGGGATCTTCACCTACAAGATCCTATTTGTCCTAACACAGTTGAATGTGTTTGACTGTGGTAGACAGTGAATAAGTTTGAGGTTGTAAGCATTGGTAATGCATATGAATGAGACAAATGAGTCCAAATAATTTTTAAATGATCATGTAAGATTTAATAAATGTCTATAAACATTGAATTTAAGCTAAACCATGCATTATCACCTATAAGTATGGTGTTTTGAAGCAAAAAATAGTTAGAATTACACTCAGACCTATGTAAAGTGGAGAAACAAGCTCAATAAGAGAAGTTTGGAAGTTCATATCTACTTGAATGCTTTAAATTGAGACTCAATGTAATAGGATGAGTTGGATAAATCCATAAACATCCATTTTTTGGCATTTTTTTCCCTATCCAATGTCAAATCTTCATGAATAATCCTTAAGGATAAAAAGGACCTAAAACCCTTACAAACCTTTATAAATGACCTGATAAAGGAAATGAAGATGGTGATATATCCATATATACTATAATTACCATAAAATTAAATGTAATATGTAGAGGACTCTCCAAAAACCCTTACCATCTGATTGAGGCATTCCCTATCTGTACAGATAGGGTATAAAATTGCTTTCTTTGACTATTTTGTGCATTGTGAAGGTTCTAGGAGGTTTCAAGAGATGAAATAAACTTTTAAAGGAATATTAATACTTAATTTAACTCTCCATATAAATTTAATTATTCATAAAAACTCTTAAGTGCATCAATAAGAGATCTCATCTTAGCTAATCAAAACTGGCAAAGTGAGCAAGATAGAAAGAAGGGTGAAAACTTCAAGTAAGTTGATTTTAAGGTGTTCCTAATGCCTGTAAGGATATGAATGGCCTTTACACATGTAATTCACCCCATTTTATGTATTTTTATGAGAAACTAAATCCATTTTGGATTTCAAGTTTGCAAGGTTTGTGGAAGAGGAGTTTATTTAACTTTAGGTAGTGATGGCTCTCTTCCAAAGGAATATAGGTGGTTAGGAATGCAAATAATGCATAAAAAATCAAGTTCATAACCCCTCCCTATAAATTAAATCATTATACCTATCCATAATTATTTTTTGGATGTTCTAATAGGGGTGAATAATGAAGGCAATTTTTTGAGCCAGTAAGAGGAATTTCATGCCACATTTCAAGAGTTTCATGCCTTAGAGGGCCACTTGTCCTTTCTAAATTTGAATTATCAATTTTTAATTCTCTTATAATGCATATTTAACTCCTTTTCTCAACATTAAAAGTATCTTTGTGACCTTTTTACTTCTTTCTTCTCTTTTATCTCTCAAGTTATATAAGAACTAGCCATTTTGGCCTTTATAAAATATGTTCCACCTGAGTATGGTGAAGCCTTGCTCATTTGCATACCATGGAGAAATAAATAATATTGATGTTTACCTCTTATATGACTATTCATAGTGTGTTAAATTGAATTATTTATCTTGCTTAGTGATGATTTTTATTTCCTTAGCATTGTTGTCTCATTCTCATGACTATTTGCAACTTGAAAGCTTCTTATTATAGGTCATGTGAAGTGTTTTATGAAGTTTCAAGGTTGAGTGAGTTAGTATATTCAAATAGTGAAATTTTAGGTCTCTTATCTAGTCTTACTATCCTAAAAATTCATCACAACCTCATAATGAAATATTGATGTGATAAGATTCAAATTAGAGAAGTGTAAGTTGAGTTAGTCTCTTGGTCTCATGTGTGACATGCAGCTAGTTCGTAATAATCAATTAATTTGGTTTATCACCACCTTTAGGATAGTTTACTTTCAATTTTATCTCCCTTTTACTTAAAATCATAAGTGTGGTAGTGATATAAAAGTGGTACATCAAGGGAGCTATCCCTATCTAGAGATTCACATCATTCTTAAGCTACCCACAACCTAGAGGTGTTTCAATTGTGCCACTTGGATGACGAGAGATGAGACATCTCCTCAAAGGGTGAAAATCCAAGTGATAATGTGAGAGATGCATTAGATCTTATTAAAAGAGAGTGAGAACCTATTGAGAGAGTAAATTGGTAAAGGCTCATAAGTGAGATGCTAGGTGTGAGTGGTTTTGTTGCATATTTAGAAGATAAGATAAGAATTCATGAGGAATAGACTCACCAAATATATCATCCCTCATATCCAGCTCCCCAAGATTGTTATTAGTTCTACTTGAAACCTACTCATGAACCCAATTAGGCTTACAAAAATAACATTTTTCCCAATCAGTTAGAAGAGAGTTGAGAATACAAACCTTATTTTTGAAGAAAACTTGTATAAGTAGATTTAGTTAGAAAAATGGCAAATGAATCAATCCATATCATCAATAAGAGAAGTGTAATCTAAGCCCTTATTGCCCTCTCTTATTACATTCCCACCTCAGTAAGAGACTCCTAGATATTAAATCCCAAATTGGAGATGAAGTGGAGAATCTAAGCCTAAGGAGATCCCAAGTTTATTTAACACTTCATCCAATCCTCAAATTGCATAACTACCTCAAGAAGAAACTCCTAATCCTAAAATCCTAAGCTAGAATAAGGTAGTGGAATCATGGGGGGGGAAAATGGGAAATTTTGAAGTTGAGAAAGAGCTTGATCATATCCAAGGCCCTCCCACCCTTCCTCAAGAGACCTCTTATTTTCCATATCATCCCTCTTATAATTTTTATCCTCATGAAGATGCCCATCAACTTCAAGAGATACTTTTCCAAGAGGACCTAGCCAAGCAAATTGAAGAGTTGGAGTTGAGAATGAAATTGTTGAGTCAAGGTGTGATAGAAGGTTCAGAGTCAAAATAAGATCTTATGCCTAGACACACCCCATATAACCTTCCTCAAGAAAATGCTCAAGTTGCATCAGATTTAAATGAAGTGATTTTGAAATAGAAGGAAGAAAACCAATCTATTTTAGCCCAAGGTTTGCCTTCCCTTCTTCAATAACTCCCAAAAGGATCCCCTATAATTCATTCTCAATCTGATGTTGAGTTTTAAGTTCCACCTCCACCAAATATGTCATCTTGTCCTTACCCTATCACATTTTTCCTTGATGGACTTATGGTGTGGGAACCTAAAGAGGAAAATTTAGTTGATAATAATTCATAACTCTTACTTGAAGAAAACATAGCTCCTTGGCATCCTCATTGGTCTAGTTCACCTGATTACAAAATTCCTAGCATTGGTATCACCAAGAAGGAGAAAGAAATTAAGGATCTTGTAGTACTTGAGAAGAAAAGTTAGGTTATAAAAGTTGAGATACAACTTGATATCCCTCAAGAGGTTTAAAATGCTAAAGAAGAGGTTATTTCTTATGTTGAATTTTCTAATTGTGTTGATATTGAAGAATGTTTTCCTTTTGCCAAAGAAGAGGAAATCGTGATTGGTTCTTCCATTACTATCTAGGACATCATAGATGGGCAAGAAAAATTCTCTAATCAGCCTTTGGATGACTTGTTTATAATCATTGGATCAAGTTACTCCTCTTTAAGAAGGCTATGATATAGTCAAAAATGGAGAAGGTATCCTTGACATTCAAGTGGGTATACAAAGAAGAAGCAACTTTTCAAATTTGTCCTTTCAAGAGGAATATTCATCCCATGATGATATGTTTGAAATAATCAAAATGGGTTATCATCCTCTCAACCAGTTGGGAGAAACACATCAACTTTTTAAGGATCGAACAAGCTTTTATTGGCCTAAATCTTCTAAGGAATAAGAAACTACTCCTCTTGAATCCATACCAATCAAGAAGATACAAGTTGATCATGAGATGAAGAGTGGGTAGGAGTATGAGGTATGCATACAAATTTAAGAGGAATAAATTTACAATGGAAACCTAATTAAGGATGATCTACTTGAGAAAATATCAAGTGAAGTGTCAAGGAATAGGTCTGATTTACCAAGCATCCAATCTAAGGAGCAACATGCTTGGCACTATGATTAATCTCATGATGAAGAAGATTCAAAGAACTTTACTATTGATATTGGAAAGGAAGTATGCTTAATGTCTAGTTGTGCATAGTTGTTTGTTTTCTATTTTCACTGAGTGATTGGAACACACATGTGTGTCTTGTTAGTGTGTTTGCTTTGCTTTGTGTGTCCTTTATTTTATGTGGTTGAGGTAATTAGTTATCTTATATTGGTAAAATTCTTTTTATCAAGTGTCAAGTATTATTGTTTTTTTTAGACTTTAGATGACTCCCTAAGCCTATAGATAGGATAAGGCTAGTGATCTTTATCATACCATGCATACTACTCCTATGAGTCACTATTTTGTTGACCAAATTTGACCCTACAAGTCAAATTGGGACCCTTATAGGTAAAAACTTGATTTTTAGATGTTTTTGGGGTCTAATATTTTGTCATGGGGTATGTTATAGTCCATTTGATATAATTTGATGCTATATTAGCCTTGGTCTAAGTTATTTTAATTGTTATGTCTTTTTTAGCCACTTAGGGGTCATAAACGCAAGTGGCACAATTTTCAAACTATCCAAGTCTCTTAATTTCCTTTTAAATTTCCAAGAAGTCAGATTCCCTATCAATAATGCTATTACCATCTGAATCTTGTAGGTTATCAAATTTAAAATCAAGAAACCAACTAAAAAGAGAGGAGTTTGGCACTTGTACAGGCCATGAGGGAAGGTGACACATGGGAGAATGTCATGTAATGTATTTTCATATTCCTAAAACTCATATTAGTGCTTTACATCCATTTAAAGTTCTAAAAAATGTCCAAAACCATTTTGTTCCTTCTTTACCCTTTTAGACACATAGAACCAATCAACAAGTTTGTGCTTGGTACAGGAATTTGGAGAAGTTCCAAGTTAAATTACTTTGGGAGGTGAAATTAAACTCATGGATATTAATTTTCATTAAAAAAAATTAAATATTTGTTAACTATTCTTTATGAATCATCTCTAACAAGTTGACTATGTTTTTCTACTCACTATTTCCTACACCTTATAGGTTTTGCTTTAGTTTGGAGAGTGCTATATAATACAGCTACTAAGATTGATTCCAAATGATTTTTTTTCTATCCTATAATTATCCTCATGCTTGGTTTCACATTTTAAGGTGTTTGTATAAGCCAAGTATCTCAAGATGTAGGAGAAAGTACCATACTGTGTTGTAGGTAGATTTCCACTATCTATAGAATCTTCATGTTCTAATGGTGACTTAAGAGGGTTGTGATAGGTTAATTTACATTTTTTAAATTTTTTATTTATCCCCTTTACTTATAAATATCCTTCCCCAAATAAATATTCATGAAACTACAGTCACAAGTACCATACTGTCAATATGTTCTATGACTATCATATATAGCCAATCAAGTGCCTATAGAAGGGTTCAACATTGAAAAGGAGGTGTGAAATATTTTATTAAAATTTAAAACACCTTTATTTTTCATATAAAAATCATGAGAGGGGATAAAGTGACTATAAAATCATATTTTTTGAATACATGGACCATTTCACATATACTACCTACATACCATTTAAGGTGCACATACAGGTATCTCATGATGATGTCATGATAGAATGAGAGCCTTAATGGTGCCTTAAAACCATTTGAAGTGTGAAAATTTCATTTTAAGGTATTGAGATAGGTTTACAACTCATTAAATGGTCAAAATAATGCACATTGTCCATACTCAACCTCATTACATGTATGTGCAAAAGCCACCTATATATGGTGTTAATATAGAGCTAAAGAGCCATATAAAAAGGTTGAAACATGAGATGGAATCCTTATTGGGAGTCATATCATTGGTTTTGATCATAATATATCCATGAGATTTGCTTAATTTGTAGGCAAACTATGAGGAACTTTCAAAAGGAAAAAATCTTGTAGATTTAGGGACCTTTTCCCAAAACTAGCAAAATAAAGATCTAGGCCCTTTTTTGGGTATCCTTATACAGAGTTGCATTGGTTTCTAAAATCTCCAAGTACACTTGTTTTCAATTTCCCACTTAGTTATATCAATTTTCAAAAGATAGAGGGAAGATAAATAATGAAAGTTATAAGTTTGAAGGCTCAAATTTGCCTATTTAGATACTAAAATCCTTCATTGACATCTATAAGATTTTGAGTCTTTGAGCAACCTTATTTTCCAAGTTAGTAGTCTAGACTATGCCACCATGGTTGAGTGGTTTAAAATAGTTTAAATGATTATTTATGATCTAAATTATCATCAAAGGAGATAACATACTATGTTTTAGGTCCAATACTCACCTACAAGTTTCTCTTTCCTAAAAGATTGACCTACAACTGACTGTTAGCTTCTACACTATCCCTAACAAAGACTTAAGTAGGGAAACATCAACTTTAGCCAATGGAAGATGACTCTAAATGCCTCAAAGGATCCCAAGATTATGTATAACCTATTATAAGAGGTATCTTCACCTATAATATCCTATTTTTCCCAACACAGTTGATTGTATTTGACTATGGTAGACAATGAACAGGTTTGAGGTTGTAAGCATTGGTAATGCATATGGATGAGACAAATGAGTCCAAATAATTTTTAAGTAATCATGTAAGATTTAATAAAGGTTTTTAAACATTGAATTTAATCTAAACCATGTAGGATAACCTAAAGGTGTGGTTTTTTAAAGCAAAACATAGTCACATTACACTCAGACCTATGCAAAGTGGAGAAACAAGCTCGATAAGAGAAGTTTGGAAGCTCATGTCTACTTGAATGCTTTGCATGGAGACTCAAAGGGATAGGAATAGTTTTAAAACGTCCTAAATAACCATTTTTGTCATCATTTTCCCTATCCAATGTCAAATCTTCATGAACAATCCTTAAGGATAAAAAGGACCTAAAACCCTTACAAACCCTTGAAAATAACCTAATGAAGGAAATGAAGATGGTGAGATATCCAAATGGACTAGAATGACCATGAAATTAAATTGAATATTTAGAGTACTCTCTAAATACACTTTTCATCTAATTGAGGCATTCCCTAGGAGGTTTCAAGAGATGAAATCAACTTTGGAAGGAATCTTGAAACTTAAGATAACTCCCAATGTCCATTTCATGCTTCATAAAAAATCATAAGTGCTTCAAAAAGAGATCTCATCTCAGCTATTCAAAACTAGCAAAGTGAGAAAGATAGTGATAAGGGTATGATATTAGGTGAAAATTGGTATGATATTAGGTCAAAACTAGCAAAAAGTAGTGTGTAGTATAGTAGGTGAAAACTGGTATGATATAATATAAGTGGTAATAAAAATTCAAGTTCAATAATTATTTAAATAATTGGTGTTAAGTAAAACAATATATTAGTGAATATAAATAAGGTATGGATAGATACCAATAAATTATTACCTATCTTCTACTTATTACATTTTTGTAATATATATATATATATATATATATATATATATATATATATATATATATATATGTATATATATATATATATATATGTATATATATATATATATATATGTATATATATATATTATCATTATCAAAATGAATGTTGAATATTCATTGTTATCTTGCATATGATTTATATAAAAAGAAAGAATAATGTGTTAGGGCGTATTTACTTGCTCAATGTAAATTGACTCATTATTGCCTATGTCTTAGTGTAAGAGAAAGATTTACTAGTGGTAGATATAATATAAAGAGAATATGTGTATTATATTGGAATTTGTAGCATTTTGAATGTTATTCAATTATGCTTTGAACTCATAATGATTATATGGTTATGGTCCAATTGGGATAATTGTAAAGTTGTTTCTTGGGAATTGTCTTAAACCTTGGGTTATTTATTATTGAAAATATCCATGTTCAAGATTTTGTTATTGATCACCATTATGGTTGTTATATTATTCTATAATATCATTGTACAATGATATTTTTTAATCTAAGTGGAAAATAATTTATTTATAGCATTTAATACATTGTCACTAGATGTAGGCTAGTGCTTAACTCATATTTGGATGAAAACATTAGTGTTAAAAACATAGTTGAATAATAAAATAACATTGAGAACATTATTTGGAAAGAAAATAATTATAATCATAGATTTTAAATATAAGTGAGTTTAGTTCACTTTCGTATCACAAAATTATTGATTAATCTTAATGTGTAAAATAGCTAAATAATTAATATTGGGTTTGACCTCTACAATTTAAAATAATGAGTTAAGCTAATAAATCCTTCTCGGGCTATTCTAGGTGTCTTGATGTGAATAGTGTGACTCTCTCTAAGTGTAGCATTATAGAAACCCTTTTGAGTAGGTGTCCTTGGTAGGTGTTTAGGTACCCCTTATAATATTGCTATTGGGTTTTAAATATATTTTAGATTTAAATTCTACATTGTGAAGTGCACAGATAGATAGATCATCTTTTAGGATCATTTGGTGGATGGTTTGGCAATTGCATGCAATTTTATATGATTCTGTGCAAGTTTAAATTATAAATTTCTTTATTTTAATATCGACCAAATCGGTCTAGAGAGAGGTTCTATCTAAATCACCGAACTTGAGTTTTTATGAAATGAAAACTTTCAAGCTCTAGATTTACCTTATGTGAATCAGAATCTTTAACTGGTATGCTTCACACTGATTTTGATTATTTTTTGGTGGGTCCAATTCTAGAATTAATTGACAATTTTTTACATTTATTTTCCTTTTTTAGTCTATGATAAAAGAACTTTATTTTATTAATTTTAGATATCTTTACTATTTTTAGTGACCCTATTTGTGAACCCAATTTATTCACAAATTTCTTAGTAGATATTTTTTTCAACGTAAAAACTTGTTTAGAATGCTAAGTTATTTTAGAATTTAAATTATTTTAGATTATTTTTGTAGGTTCCTAGTGGTAGAATGTAGCTAATAAAATACAAATAACTTTTAGAAATGATTTTCCCCTCATGGAAGCATTTTTTCCCATCACCATTTTAAATTTGATTTAATTATTTTGATACTATACTAAGGGGTGAGCTAGTTAATTTTGTTTGCTTCAAGATTGATGATGTAGGAGCATCAAGTCAAGAAACACTAGTTTTTTGATTTGTCAATGTGGAAGTCAAAAGATGGTTAAAGTATGATGTTAATGAGTTAAAAGGACCTTTTAAGGTCTATTTATGTCCTTTGAGTCTATTTTGAGTCTCTAAGAATATTATAGGTCAATTTTGATGGGGTTTAGGGTTTTCCCTCCAAAAACCCACAATCTAAAAATTCAAATATGTAAAGTAAGTCTAGATGGGTCAAGTGTATGTAAGGAAGGAATAGATGAGAAATATAGGATTAATAAGTCTCATAAGTTCATTTAAAATGTGTTATAAATGGATATTAGTCTAAAATTCACATTATAACATGTTCAAAGTCATTGATATCAAAACTCCATGTTGAGGTAGAAAGTGGAAGAAGTTCATTTTATAACTAACAAATGACTAACCCTTGAAGCTGGTAAAAGAGAGATGGTAAAAATTTGGTGGTTTGGCATAGAGAGAGGGGTAAAAAAATAGACCTCCAAGAGAGGCAATGAGGAACTAAGAATGGAATATTGATATACTAACTCCTCAATAAATTGAATAGGTCCATGTGTGGACTGTATGTAATGGATGTTGAAATAATGAATAAATCTAAGTAGAACATTTTGGTTGTGTCAATTACAAGATTTTTTGGATTGGTCCCTAAATTTATTTACATTGTTTAAATGAACTTTTAATTCCATATATATATAGATTATGTATGACTATAGGTTTGAATCAAAGAAGGTGAATCTCATTCCAAAGCAAGTATATTTGAGTGTTTTATCAAATTAGAAAATGGAAACTATTCATAGCATTAGTTCCTATCAATATTGGATTGGTATAGACAGTCAAATTGGTGAGATAAATTTTAAGGGATTCAAACCATAAGTATTTATCACTTAAAACCCTTGATGACTAAGTATAGTCAAGAAACAAGATTCATGTTTGTGTATAAAAATATGGAACATCAGTATATTGAAGTACAAATTATCTATTGAAAAGGTACTTATTACATGATTAAAGAAAGCATATGTCCAAATTAAGTGATAAAATATTGGATGGGTATAAGATAACATAACTGATATAATGATTTATATGAGAGTGGAAACAAGATATACCTATAAGACTAGTAATATAGACCATTGTTAGCAAGAAAGGAATTTTGCTTGTTCAGTCAGTTCTTAAGAACAAGAGTGGAACATGAATTATATACAAGGATTTGGTTGGAATTAAATGAAGCATAAAATAATTCATATGGACCTTGGTAACATCTATGAAATAATTTAAAATGGAAACTCTTTAACTGTCATATACAAATGGAACCTTGTCTACATAACTTGTGAGTAAAGAGTCATTTAAGTGAGTAATGAAATCTGGATAGAGATGATTGAGAATGAACATGTTATTTTTAAAAGCATATTGAGTCTATGTAATATCCCATGTATAATTATAATACATTGAGTGTGTTTTTGAATAATTGAAACCCTATCAAATGAATATGGTCATATTCTATGTAGACATCCAAACTAAAGTAATGTGGTTGTATGATTGAGTGTGTAAGTGGTTGAGATAATTTGCATGATATGATAGTTTTATTAGGTAAAATAAAACCTTCTTGTAACCTATGAGAATTTTTTAATTGTATACTATAGTTTAAACCTTTGACCAGTTAAGGAAAACCCTTACAATCACCTGAGTTTCTTTGGTGTTTCACACAAAAGTGGATATAACAAGTAATATAACTTATGGATTAGGGAGGAGAGGATAAAAATAGACCCTTTTAAATTAATTTTATCCTTTGAAATATTCCATAGTCTAAGATATGGAATTTATAAGCTTCTCAAGTCTATGCATGAGCTTAAAAACCCTATATTACTGTTTGGTCATTTTAGAGAGTTTCCATCATCAAAAAAAGGTGAAACTTGGTGGTTATAAATAATTAATGTTTTTAAGATTATTTCACAATATTTAAGTTTTTATGGACTCATTCTATCTGGATATGGTCAACTAATTTGTAAATAGGCAGTGAAAGATGTAATATAGGGCTCTTTATAAGGAATAGGGGTCATAAAAAGAGGTTTAAGAATTGAATGTAGGTAAATAAACTTGATGGAAGCCTCATGGGGTAAAAAAATTATTATTAATAGTGATTAAATCATCAAGATAGTTGAAAGGTTTCCCACTAAGATAGAACATACAGGAAAAATAGGTTATAAGCTTATAATGACTTTGAGTGCCATAACGTGGAAATGAGTATTTATAGTTTGTCTTAATATTTAAAGAGGATCATAATATGTTTTATTTGACACTCTAAATCTGACCATGATATAGAATAGATTTGTCCTTTAGACTCAATAACTAGTGAGAGACAAGCATGGACATAAGTGACAAGTCTTATGAATTGAGCCAGGGGACTATGCTAGTAATTTTATAGATGCCTTAAGAGAAATAAAACCAACAAAACAAAAAAATTGGGTCCTTAATATTCATATCAAAGTATGGTCATTGAGATATATCAAGGTTGACTAATAAGAGCATATATGTGAGTTTCATCTTGAAAAGGGAAGAGATGTGAAAGGTAACAACTTAAGATATACTTGTGGACTCACAAAGGAGGATGATGATAGTATAGGATAAATCCATCCTTGAACAAACTAAATTTTGAATGGAATCTAGGTAGCCTAGTATGCAAATTGATAAAAACTAAGGGAGGTATACTTTAGCAACAAGTGGGAATTGAAGGTGACCTTGTGTAAGATAAAACTTAGATAAGGATTGAATTGATAATGAAGACTTCTCCTAGATCCTTTGCATCATTTGGTATCAAAGTTATCAAGGTATGCTTGGGTTAAATTTGTGTTTTGAATTCTTTTCATTTTGTTTATTTGAGAATAATACATATGCTAGGAGATATGTATGAGATGGTACTTGCAAGGTATTGAGGGAGAAGATGAGATTGTAGGTCTAATCCATTGAGGTCAACATAGAGGAAAATTATATTGAGGAGAGAGAAAAGAGATATATCCCCAAAGTCCTTTGATAAGGAAAAGAGTTAGTCAAGGAAATACTAGAAGAGAGAGATGAAAAGAGAGCATTGAAGCTCCAAGAGAGAATAGGAAGATAAGAGACTCCAAAAGAGAGTCAAGAACATTAATAAGAGATCCTAGAGAGAGGACTCAAGAAGAGAAAAGGACCATAAGAGGTCTAAGAGGTAATCATGAAGGAATTACTAAGAATAAGGTCTAAATAAGCTAAGAAAACAAGTAAAAATGGGGAAGATGGATACAGACAAAGAATTAAAAGAGATAAGAAAAGATGTGGGGAAGATATTTGAGAAGATAGAGCTCATGGTGAAGCTAATGAGATAACAAGAAATACAATGGAGTGGTTGGAGTATGAATAGAAAGGTGAAGTGGCCAATAGAGTGACTAGTGATAAGAAGAAGCCATAAAAAGAGTGTCTTGAAGAAAGAGAAGAAGATAGAGAAGGTATCCCAAAGAGGCAAGAGAAGAGAGATGTTTCTAAGTGAGCAACAATAAATATAATTTTTGAAAAGATTTATCATTGAAGATAACAAGAAGGTGAAATTAGTGCCAAGGAGAGCACAAAAGAATGAAGATAAGAGAAGATGGACAATGCCTATGTCAAAGGTAGTCAAAGAGACTATGTGGTCTCTGATTTTATATGATAATTTTTCTTTTGATTTTGCATTTTTAAGTATGAATAAGAAATAACCTCTTAAATAATACAAATATTTGAATATTGAGGACATTTCACATGCTAAAATTGAAGAGTAAGAAGAATTCTATGATGCATTACCATGCATAGCAGCTAAAACAAGATAAGAAGCATGCCAAGAAGACATGAAGGTCACCCAAGAAGATACCAAAGATGATATAAGCTTACATAAGTTGTCTATAGAGTTAAATTAATGCTTGAATATTGATTTTGATTGCATAAGTGAAGAGGAAAAGAATGAGATGCAGGTTGAAAGGAAACATGACAAAGGGTAGCCCTGAAAAGGTGAACAAGGCCATGGATATGTATGACCTAAGTGTATAAAACAAATAGGTTATGAGAGTAAATAATATAACCTCAAGAAATAGTTCAAGCAAAGCAAAATTATGAGTGGAAAGAAAGCAAAAGTATGAAAATAAAAGGCAAATGTCAAAGAAAATAAGGTTGGTAAGATAGATGACCAAGGTATAAGACATGAAGGAAATGAAAAGAGAGTAAAGTGGGAGGCCAAGAAGGTATAGGTAAGTAAATAGGTTCTAAAAATCAAGGTACGAGCACAAGAAGATCAAGTTTCAAGCGTGCTCTAAGAAATCAAGAAGATTGAACAAGTTGACAAGCACACAAAGAAAGTACAAGAGATGGTGCATGAAAACCAAGCAAGTGATATGAAGGTACAGCCATGTGAACAAGACAATGAATGTGTAAGATAATATAAGTATTTACAAAAAAAAAATTCAAGTGTGGTATATGATGGCATGTTTGAATTTGATTTCAAAAATGAAGATATTTTGTACCAAGAAACCATTGCATTAATGGATGAATGTACAAAAAATCAAGTTAAAGAAGAATCACCTCAAAGAGTGCTTGATAAATATGATATTCATCTAAAGGATACTGATATGACTATCAAAAATTATGGATTCAAAGGAGAAGTCAAATAAGAAGCTACCCAAGATAGTGGAGAACAAAGTACACCAAAGTTTGACGAAGATTTAGGAGAAGTGGATGCACAAAGGTTGAAAGAAGAGTTGAGGATGATATATGACTTGTTCACTCCATTAAATGATATGAAAATATTTTAATTACAATATATAAACATCAAGTAAAGTATGCATGAGGATTATCAAAGAGAATCACCAAGAGTTATGCAAACAAAGAGGAAAACAAGTAAGCTAATTGACAAGCAAATGAGGCATGAAGAAGCAAACAAGGTGATTTTCACAATGGGTAAAGACAATTTTGAGTTTTTAATTGATAAACATGGATTTGGGAGAACAATTTTTGGTCAAATCAAGATGCATTATGAAGAGGATGAGAGTAACAAGAAATTTCTCTTGCATAGTAAGCAAGATGATGGGTAGGGCACCAAAAAGAGAAATGAAGTGAAGAAGTAGTAAGATAAATTCAAATGGGACAAATTATAAAGGTTGTCATGTATGTGAGTCCAATAAATCCTCATGACAAGGATGAAATCATGAACAATAAGTAAGATACTCTAGACAAGCAAGCCACAAGTGAGATTGAGGGGGAAAGAAGTCTTGAAGAAAGCATGAGAAATATAAATGTAGACAAGTTGGTTGAATAAAAATTTTAATAAGTTAAAAATTACTTTAAAATGGTTAGATATTCATAAAATATAAAAGTATGGTGATGGGAACACTTTATGGAAGTGAAAGATGAATGGGCAAGAAAGCTAAACAAGGCCAAGCAAAAAAAGAGCAAGCATTTGGAAAGCAAGAAAGAGAAAGAATACATGAACATCAGCATGATGCATATGAAGGAACCTAAAAGATTCAATTTGAAGGTGAGAAATAAAGGAGGTGGCTCAATTTTTGTCCCTCCTAGGGAGTATGATGTAGGAACATCAAGTCAAGAAACACTAGTTTTGTGATTTATGAATGTGGAAGTCAAAATATGGTCAAAGTATGGTTTTAATGAGTTAAAATGACCTTTTAAGGTCCATTTATGTCCTTTTATTCCATTTAGAGTCTCTAGGAATCTTAAAAGTTAGTTTTTATGGGGTTTTGGGTTTTCCCTCCAAAACCCCATAATTTGAAAATTCAAATGTGTAAAGTAAGTCTAGATGGGTCAAGTGTATGTAAGGAAGGAATAGATGTGAAATATAGGATTAATAAGTCTCATAAGGTAATTTAAAATGTTTTATAAAGGGATATTAGTCTAAAATTCACATTATAAATTATGTTCAAAGTCATTGATATCAAAACTCTACGTTGAGGTGGCAAGTGGAAGAATTTGGTTTTGTAACTAATAAATAACCAACCCTTGAAGTTGGTAAAAGAGACATGGTATGGAGTTGGTGGGTTGGAATATAGAGAGGATTAAAAAAAAGATACCTTAAATATATTCAAGTAGGAACTAAGAATGGAATATTGATATACAAACTTCTTAAGAAATTGAATAGGTCTATGTGTGGACTGTATGTAATGGATGTGGAAATAATGAATAAAGCTAAGTAGAACATTTTGGTTGTGTCAATTGAAAGATTTTATGATTTATCCTTGAATTTATTTACATTTATTAAATGAAATTTTAAGGCAATATCTATATATATTGTGTATGAATACAGGTTTGAATCAAAGAAGGTGAATCTCAGTCTAAAACAAGTATATTTGAGTGTTTTATCAAATTAGAAAATGGAAATTATTATAGCATTAGTCCCTGTCAGTATGGGATTGGTATATACCCTCAAATGGGTGAGATAAAATCAAATGGATTTAAACCACTAGTCCTTAGCACTTGAAACCCCTGATGACTAAGTACAGTCAAGAAATAAGATTCATGTTTGTGTATAAAAATATGGAACATCAGTATATTGAAGTATAGATTATCTATTAAAAAGGTACTTATTACATGATTATATAAATCATATTTATAAAATAACTGATATAATATTTTATGGGTATAAGAGAATGAAACTGATATAATGATTTATATGAGAGTGGAAACAAGATATACCTATAAGACAAGTAATATAGACCATTTTTAGCAAGAGAGGAATTTTGCATGTTTAGTCAGTTCTTAAGAACAAGAGTGGAACATGGAGTATATAAAAGTATTTGATTGGAATTAAATTAATTATAAGACAATTAATATGGTCCTTGGTCACATCTATGAAACAATTTAAAATGAAAAGTCTTTAACTGTCATATACAGATGGAACCTTGTTTGCATAACCTGTGAGTAAAGAGTCATTTAAGTGAGTAATGAAATGTGGATAGAGATGATTGAGAATGAAAATGCTATTTTTAAAATCATCTTGAGTCTATTCAATATCCTAGGTGGCATTAGAAGACATTGAATGTGTTTTTGAATAGTTGAAACCCTGTCAAATCAACATGGCCTTGTTCTATGTAGACAGTCCAAACTAAAGTAATGTGGTTGTATGATTGAGAGTGTAAGTAAGTGGTGGAGAGAATGTGCATGATAATACATGATTTATTAGGTAAAATACAACCTTTTTTTAACCTATGATACTTTTTAAATTATATATTATAGTCTAAACCTTTGACCAGTTAAGGAGAACCCTTACAGTCATTTGAGTTTATTTGGCATTTCATGCAAAATTGGATAGAATAAGTAATATAATTTATGGAGTATGGAGGAGAGAATAAAAATAGACCCTTTTAAATTAATCTTAGACTTTGAAATAGTCCACAGTCTGAGATATGGAATTTATAAGCTTCTCAGGTCTATGCATGAGCTAAAAAACCTAGGTTAGGGTTTGGTAATTTTAGAGAGTTACCACTATAAAAAAAAAGGTTAAACTTGGTGGTTAGAAAGAATTAAAGGTTTTTAATAGGATTTCATAATATTTAAGTTTTTATGGACTCATTCTATATGGATATGGTCAACTAAGTTGCAAAAAGGTAGTGAAAGACCTAATATAGGGCTATTTGTAAGGAATAGGGGTCAGAAAAAGAGGTTTAACAATTGAATGAGGCAAATAAAATTGATGGAAGCCTCATGGGGTACATAAATTATTATAAATAGGTATTAAATCATCAATATATTTTAAAGGTTTCCCACTAAGATAGAACATACAAGAAAAATAGGTTACAAACTTATAATGGCTTTGAGTGCAATAAGGTGGAAATGAGTATTTATGGTTTGTATGACTATTTAGAGAGGATCATAATAGGTTTAAGCTGAAACTATAAAACTAACCATGATATATAATAGATTTTCTATAACACAATCCAAGAGTTGTCCTTTAGACTCAAGAACTAGTGAGAGACAAGAATGGACATAAGTGACTAGTCTTATAAATTGAGCTAGGGGAGTATGCTAGTAATTTGATAGATTCCTTAAGAGTAATTATACCATAAAAACAAAAAAAATGGGTCCTTAATATTCATACAAAATTATGGTAATTGAGAGCTATCAAGTTATACTAAGAAGAGCATATATGTGAGTTACATCTTGAAAAGGGAAGAGAGGTTAAAGGTAAAAACTTGAGATATACTTATGGAACCACAAAGGAGGATTATGATAGTAGAGGAAAAATCCATCCTTAAACAAACTAAATTGTGAATGGAATGTATGTAGCCTAGTATGAAAATTTATAAAAACTAAGGGATGTATACTTTAGCAACAAGTGGGAATTGAAGGTGACCTTGTGCAAGACAAAATTCAGATAAGGATTACATTGATAATGAAGACTTATCCTATAACCTATACATAAATTGAGTTATTACATTCCAACATTAATGGTTAACCTTGATTAACATATCCATGGTTGATACGGTGGTTATATGAGAGTTTGAGTGAAATTGGAGCTTTGTTTCTCTCCAAGTTTTATTGCATGTGAGGTCATAGTTTGTAGTGTCTCCTTGCTGATGAATTGTTAGAAAATTATGTTTCTTACCATTGGAGATGAGTTTGAGTGTAGATATAACTATTATAAACTAAAATTTATAAACTTTGAGTATTGAATTTAAGTGTAGTACTATAAAATGATCTTAGTTAGTCGACACAGCTTTGTTATAGCTAGCCTATCAAATACCTTCATGAATCTCATGTTTTGAGAGTGAAGGTGAGCAACTATATTATAGGTGATGTAAATTTTTTATGAGTGAATTCCTTAAGGTTACCTTTTTAGTGTGCATGAGTTATAATATGCATGCAATCATAGTGTGCATGTATACGGATGGCTTAATAGTTGGAGTGTTCACTTGAGTGAAGATAGAATTACACCCAAAAATATCGGTAACATTTTTAATGGTTTGTTTGAGTTTTGTTGAGGTGAATTTTTGGGTGTTACATTTTGGTATCAGATATTGGGTTCAACACTAGTAACTTTAGGGATTGTGTTTGGTTTTCATGATGAATTGGTGAAACTTACCATCATAATATTTGTTCGATTGTACCCATAGCCAGTTGAGATTGTAAGTTGGACTATTGATCATGTGGTTGGAGATTGGGTAAAGTTCCCATGAGTTTTAGATTGGTAACTTTGTTATCATACCTATACTTCAAGTTATTGTTTTTTGTAATATCTATCATGTGATATATTATTACTTATACAAGGTAGTTTATTTCAATGATTGATTATTACTGTGTATTTTCTACAAGTGTATTGTGAGGTATTATTTATCTTATTACACTCCCTAAGTATTATATTATAATTAACTAAACATTTTTTAGATGGGGAGCATAGGATTTGTATTCCTCTAGCTTTCATTATGGTATGATTACAATTCTTGAGTGGTTTTCTCTTATTTACTATTATATTGTTCACGAGGTATAAAGATGATAGTGTCATCGTTAATGAAGAGGAAGTGATAAATATATATGGTATGTAGTGGTTATTAGTTTGTATAAGTAAATTAGTGAGATCTATAAGGTTTCTACTACATGTTTATATCTTAGATTAGTTGTGAGGTGATATTATATCTCTTGAATTGATTGTTCTTTGATCCAATCTTGATCTCATACAACTTAGCCCATTTCAAAACTGCAAATAGCCTTACGATGTTAAGGTAAAGGTGGTAATAGTAGGACTATTATATACTTATCCAAATGATGGAATGTTACTAAGTGAATAGTTAAAATTTATCTCTTAGTAGTGTGAAGTATCATTTAATAATATTCTATGTACTTATTTGAAAGGCTAGTTAGTAACTTATCAAATTGTTTTAATATAGCCATTTTTTGGTATTTCTATAAGACATTATTGGATTGCATGATTGTTGTTCCTTGAGAATTTTATGACATGTAGGGTCATTCTAGCCATGGAAATACCTTGTGTAAAACCAATTTGTATATGTTCATGACTTTATACCACTTTATGATGGTTCCTAATCTATTAAACTTCTTTCAAGACTAATTAAGAATGGTTTCTCCTACTAGTGGATCTTTTGAAATTTATCTTTGGTTTCATCTATCTATCTAGGAACCATGTTATCTTGTTAATAAAATCATTATGGGATTTCTTTCCTTGTGTTATGTCTACTAAATAAATTTAAATTAATAAACTATAAAAAAAAATGAAAAATAAAAGAAGTTATTAATATTGAATCAACTAAGAACTTGTAACCTTCTTCAATCAGAGATTATATCATGAGGGATCAATGAATATGGTGGATTGCCTTGATTATGTAGCTGCATAGATCTTAGATTTGGCATGGGTACTTCTATGAAGTGAAATAAGAATAGGTTAATTATGATAAATAGGGAACAAGTTATGTCCTTTGATTGGTTAGATATGTTACAGGAATTCTTGATACTTCTCCTTGTTTAGTATACTTGAAATGAATCTAGTCATACTTGGTTTCATCAATTTAGGGTATTACTTTATGATACATTTGGATAGTTTAGTTTTTGAGATTCTTACAATGATAAATACATTTATGTTGAGAAAATACTAGATGGAAATAACTGAGATTAGAGCTTGCTTAGTCAAAAAAGACTTTTGCATTTTCATATAAGGCACCTTGATACTATGGAAAAAGGTTAACTTGTATATTATTTTATGGCTACAACAGAGGATAATGATGACATTAGAGATAATATATCTATTATTTTGGCATATGAGCTTGCCTTGACCCTTGTGCAAAACCCATAAATTATGTTATGTTATTGTATAAGTTGTCCCAATTTTCATGAAACCGTGTAAGACTAATATTTATGTCATTTATGTGTAACCTTAATGTGTGAAGTTGTGTGCATCTATAATTATAACATTTTGTATAAACCCCTGTAACAAGTGTACACTCATTAAACCTTAAAAATAATAGAGTTGTGTTATTTAATTAACCTTGTTGTGTGTTTATGACTGAGTACTTGCATGATGTTACATTGTTAAGGCTATTTATATAATTGTGTATGTGTTGTGGTAATATTGTATGTAACACATATGTTTAAAATTTTGTGTGAAATAACAACCCTTTCTAAGATCAATTAATGTCTTAGTGGAACTTATGATTGTGCTAATGTATAGTTTTAAAATATCATATAAACCTTCTTTATATTACCTTGGGACATTATGACACCATATGCAGATATTATTAGTGGTTACCCTATATTGACAGTTCAAATAATAATAATAGAGGGTATTAGTTAGTGGGAATCACTCAGATAGTTTTCACTTTATAGTACATTGGTTGTATACTTTCAACAAGTTATATTTTTGACATGGTTGTTCTCTATGGGATATGATAATTGACATCAGATGGGTCACATGATAGTCAGGGATGTGGGGTAATATGATTACTTTTGAGTAATTTTATAGCACTGAGATGCTGAGTACGGGAGTTATACAATTGAGATGTATTGTGACACTATTATATATGAGGATGTGCAGTTATTACCTTACCTCTAGGATGTAATTTATAGGTATTAAATAAATAGTGTACCTCATACCTCTAAGAGGTATTTGAGATGCCTTGAATGTATAGGGGTAATCAATATGCCTCTTACCTTTGCGAGGTAATTGGGATGATTTTATTCTTTCTCCCCTTGGGTGACTTGTAAAGTCACATAGTGTGCATGATGTGATCTATTTTTGTATATGTTTTGCCAAAATTATTTTAGTTGATTTCACTTTATTTTATTTTATTTTTAAATTGATTTAGAAACCAATATTTTATTTAAATGTTTTAATGAATTGGCTGATTATGGAAATTATTGTTGAAACTAATAGTTTGTATTTTTGGTTATGATTTTAATCACTTGGATTATTTTTAAGAATAAAAATTTGTATTATTACTGAAAATATTTTGATTACTTGATCTCATTTTCTATTGGTTTATTATTTTACATAATCAATTGATTTTTGTTATTATTTATTTTGGTGATTGTTGTTTTGGTTTTCCATGTATATGTATGTGCATAATTGGTACTCTAATGGTGTGGTATGGGAGAGAAGTAGCTTAGAATATAGCTATTGGAATTATGATGTGGAACCTATTACATAAGTTGAGATACCATCCTTTACACCCCACCAAATGTGGTAGTTATTTATTAATTATTATTTTGCTAGCTATGAAGTTTAAGTAGTGATGTTTAAGCTAGTTGGGTGATATAAGGTGGTATGTTGATGATGGGAGGTCTAAGTAGATGATTTTCATTCATATTTTTCTAGGTCATTTATGTATATGTATGTTTCATTCATCAAAGTTCAATGGTAGAATAGTTTTACATAGTTTAGTATGATTCAGTATTGCTCTATATTATTTACAAGGGATTATTCTTATGTTAGCATATGGTACTTTCACCATTATATGGTGTTGAGATTTGACATTATGATCTATGATAGGATAAAATTTTGGTTATACATAGTATTGGTTAGCATTATATTATGATAGAGTATTCTTGGGATTCAGATGATAGGGAATTAGAGTGGATGATAGTATGGCCATTTAATAATATGGGAACTATTTGCAGGAAGACCATCAAAATTATTGATTTAAAACAAATACTAATTATAATAAATAGTGAGTGAAATATTCATAATATTAAAAGATTTAAATAATTCTAGAAATTGAATCATGAAAGTTTGATTAATTATACATTTCAAAATTATTGTTGCACCTATTAGCCAAAGTTTTACATCGAGCACGATGCTTTTATAAGAGGGGGAGAATGTAATACCCTTATATCAAACCACTTTAGGCACAATAATCTTTGTCACATTTTCAAAATTAGAGACCATGTTAGATGGGTATAAATATCAGTGAGAGATTCCTAGTGTTGTTTTGATTATATCTAAATTTGTTTGTATGCATTGTTCTATATTATGGACTTGATTATTTTTTGATTGACAAGTGATTTTATTGGCTAATATAGGATTATGATTTGAGTCACAATACACTTGTATTATTGGTTGTGTGTGTGTGTGTGCGCCCGTGCTCGTGTGCGCACATGCACATGTGTGTGTGTGTGTGTGTGTGTGTGTGTGTGTGTGTGTGTGTGTGTGTGTGTGTGTGTGTGTGTGTGTGTGTGTGTGTGTGTGTGTGTGTGTGTGTGTGTGTGCATGTGTGTGTGTGTGTGTGTGTGTGTGTGTGTGTGTGTGTGCGCGCGCAATTGTTCATGTTCTAGTTATGGATTATTTATTGGATGTTTTTCACACAATAGTTGTATGAGATGTTGTTCATTGATTTCTTGATTATGATAATCGTAGACCTTGAATATGAGCTTATTATTATGTATGTTGTAATTATATTTTTAGTATTGATAGAGTATGATTTGTAGTAGAAAGTCTCTATGTTTGTGTGTTGTGTGATTGATGAGAGGTGAGATATTTAGGTCCTATGAACAAATGGTATCTAAGATCAAAAAATTGATGGTCATAACTATTTAGTTGTTATCATAAATAATTAATGGCTTACTCAAGTTCATAATAAGTACATAAATATGTAAATATTTATTAACCTATTTTAGTAATAAAATACTATATTTTTCTACCCAATAGGTAGGAAATTAAATATTTAATAATAACATACTTCATTAAATAAATATTATTTATTGTAATAATAGATTACTTTAGTGGTGCCTAAAGCAAGTGAGGTCATAACTAGACCCACTTAGTGGGTGACCAAGCATGTGGTAAAGTGAGAGAGTGGAGTAGTTATGGTTTTTAAGATAAGAATAAAAAATAAAAGTGAGGGGGGAAAGGTCAAAACCAATTTAGGGTTTTAAATTTTCATTTTCTCCTCTAAGCTCTTGTCTTCATAGGTGTTGTTACCAGGGGGAGAAAAATAAGGAACAAAGAAGAAATCAAGGAATGAAGATCATATGAAAGGCCCAGATTCAGGTGCATCTAGCCAAGAGTATTATCCCTCATAGATTTATTTATTCTTTTTCTTAGATTTACAAACATGGTATATAAGAATGATAGCTTATTTCAAATTTTTAAATCAAGTATTTTCTTATTTTTTGGGTTATTTGTAGTCTAAATTTTTGTAGAAAACCCTCTATTTGAGTTATTGTTTAGAAAGAGACTAGATAATGGAGTATATATTCATTGTATATACTTTCTTCCTACATATTCAAATTTATTGAAATAACTATTTATGTATATTATACATATGTATAGATATATATACATATATACATATTTTGTGTAGATTTTAATGTGTTAAAATATCTAAAAATAAATTTAAAAAATAAAATAAAAATGAGTATGTTACTACATAATATATGCAGCATTATTTTTATAAAAAATAAATAGAGAAAAACCAACAAAAAAAATTTTAAAAATGGGAGGGGTGATAGCTTAGTTGACCCTTCCCCTCCCATGGTAGGGAGGGAGGAGCATTTAGGCCAGTCGGCCCCACCCCTTACCCCCTTAAACCCCCCTCAGTACCATGGTCGTTGATCACCGATGATGGGCCTACGATTTACGCAAGAAATATATATATATATATATATATATATATATATATATATATATATATATATATATATAATTTTGAACAAATGAATTTTTTATTACATGGTTTTTTTTAAATTTTGTAATTAATTTGAGTAACCTATATTTTATAGTGTTTAATTTATATTTTATATTGATTAATTTATATCTTGTGATTTATAATTTATAATTTATAATTTATATCCATAATTTATATTTTATATTGACTAATTCATATTTTGTGATTTATAAATTATAATTTATATCTATATTTATAATTTATAATTTATATTTTATCTTATATCCAATGGAAGAAGATAGTAGTAGTTAACTAGACAATGGGTAAAATGTAGTGTGCATATGTGTTGAATAACATCATAATAAATATGAGTAGGTGTAGATTTATAATTATTAATGTAGAATTTATAAATATATTGTTATGGTTGAAATTGTGGTATTATGAAGCTATAAATATACAATAAGTGAAATAAGCATATTAACAAGTATGAGGCCCAAATAAAAGGGAACTTATATAATAACAAGATGATGTTAAGGAGTATTGGTCATTATATAAGTGTATATCACATCAAGCGTTATGTGTGGTGTATTAAATATTATTAATATATTTTGGATGGCACTTTTTATATAAATTTCATGATTTGTAAAATATGAGATTTACATATCTAGATTTAACAAGCAGTGTGTAGTGTAGTAGGTGATAATTGGTATGATATAATGTAAGTGGTAATGAAAAGTTAAGTTTAATAATTATTTATATAATTGGTATTAAGTACAATAATATATTTGTAAATATAAATAAGGTATGGATAGATACCAATAAATTGTTGCCTATCTTCTCCTTATTACATTTTTGTAAAAATAAAAATTACACACACACACACACACACACACACACACACACACACACACACACACACACACACACACACACACACATATTGTCATTATCAAAATGAATGTTGAATTTTTATTGTTACTTTGTTTATAATTTTGATATAGAAAAAGAAATAAAAATATGTGAGGGTGTCTTAACTTATTCAACATAAGCTGGCCCATCATTACCTATGTCTCAGTGCAAGAGAAAGATTTATCAGTGTAAAATAAAATATAAATATATTATATTTTTTATATTGGAATTTATAGCATTTTGAATGTTATTCAATTGTGATTTGAACTAATAATGATTATATGGTTTTGGTCCAATTGGGACAATTGTAAAGTTGCTTCTTGGGAATTATCTTAAACCTTAAGTTATTATTTAAAAGATCCATGTTGGAGCTTGTGTTATTGATCACCATTATGGTTGTTATATTATTTTATAATATCATTGTATAAGGATATTATAAAATCTAAGTGGATAATAATTTGTTTATAACATTTAATACATTGTCACTAGATGTAGTCTAGTGCTTGACTCATAGTTTGATGATAACATTAGTGTTAAGAACATAGTTGAATATTGAAATAGTGTTGAGAACATTAGATAGAAAGAAAATAATTCTAATCATAGACTTGAAATATAAGTGAGTCTATTTCACTTTCGTATTATGAAATTATAGATTAAACTTAATGTGTAAAATAGCTAAATAATTAATATTGGGTTTGACATATGCAAATGAAAATAATGAGCAAATTTAATAAATCCCTCGCAGGCTATTCTAGGTGTCTTGACATGAATAGTGTGACTCTCTCTAAGCATAACATTGTATAAACCCTTTTGAGTAGGTGTCCTTGGTAGGTCTTTAGGTATCCCTTGTAATTTTATTTTTGGGTTTTAAATGTATTTGAGATTTAACTTCTATCTTGTGAAGCACATAGATAGATAGAACATCCTTTAGGATCATTTGGTAGATGTTTAGGAGATTGCATGCACTTTTATTTGATTTCCTATAAGTTTAAATTATAAATTTCTCTATTTTAATATCAACCAAATCAGTCTAGAGAAATGTTCTAAATAAATCGCTAAACTTGAGTTTTTATGAAATGGAAACTTTCAAACTCTAGAATTACCTTATGTGAATCAGAATCTTTAACAATTATGCTTCCACCCCATTATAATGATTTTTGGTGGGTCCCATTCTATAATAAATTGACAATTTTATGCACCTATTTTCCTTTTTCAGCCTATGAAACCAATTCAAAATTGAGTTGCCAAAAATAACTAGAGAAGTCCTAAAGAGAAACTAGAGTTTTATAGTAAATATTTTTACCTTAAAGTTTGTATAGGAACTTTGTTTTAGTATTTGCATATTTTTATTATTTTTATTGACCCTATTTTGGAACCCATTTTATTCAAAAATTGCTTAGTATAACTTTTTTCAGCATAAAAACCCATTTAGAATGTTGAATTATATTAGCATTTAAATTGTTATAGATTACTTTTTGTAGGTTCTTAGTGGCAGCCTGTAGATAATAGAGTTTATAATAACTTTCATAAATTATTTTCCCCTCATGGAATTATTTTTTCCCATTGCCATTTCATATGTGATTTAACGATTTTGAGATTGTACTGAGGGGTGAGCTAGTTAAGTCTATTTGCTCTAAGATTGAGTTATTCTACTCTAAAATGAATGGTTAACCTTTACTAATATATCCATGGGTAGTAAAATCATTACATGAGAGTTTTAGTGAAATTAGAGCTTGGTTTCTCTCCTAGTTTTATTCTGCTTGAGGTCATAGTTTTTAGTGTCTCATTATTGATGAATCATTAGCGGATTATGTTTCTTACTATTGGGGATGAGATTGAGTGTACATATCATTGATATAAATTAAAATTGACAAAATTTGAGTATAAAATTCAAGTTTAGTATTGCAAACTGATCCTTGTTAGTCAACACAGCTTTATTATAGCTAGCCTATCAAACGCCTTGATGAATATTGCATTCTGAGAGTGAAGGTGAGAAACTATGTTGTAGGTGATGTAAATTGTTTGTGAGTGCATTCCTTAAGGTTTAATTATTAGTGTGAACATGTTATAATATGCATGTAATCATAGTGTGCATGTATGTGGATGGGTTATTAGTTGGAGTGTTCACTTGAGTAAAGATAGAGTTACACAAAAAAATGGTAACATTTTTAAGGGTTTTGTTTGAGTTTTATTGAGGTGAATTTTTAGGAATTATAGTCATGGTTTTAGGGACACCCAATGACATGTTTTATCCCCCATTACCACTTGATGGATTTTTCATTTACCTAGCAAGTAAATGAATAGAATCAAAATCATCATTTTTCCACTCTGCATAGCATGACCATTATCCATAGGTGACATAATACCACATACATATAGGTGTACTCTTTCCTCGCTCTTTACCTTTTCAATATCCAATTTAGAATTTCAAAATTCATATATGGAAATTGAATACCACATGTTTTATTAAAAGTGTTGCTTTTGAATATTCTATATAATCAAAATTTAAAGTCTGACAAAATTTGTCATACACACTTAGGTTTATTTCTCTCCTTTACTCTATAAATTTCATTAAATGAGTAAATGGGGGAAAATGTAGATACCAAATTTGTTAGAAGACTTTTTTAATGTATTTTGTTTCAAATTTTCACATATAGACTATTGTTGAAGAATAAGGTATCCATTGGGGAATTTATTTGGATTTTCTCCATTATAGTTCATGCATTTGTCCAATGCTCATTCATATTTACAATTTTTCATGGGGATCCCCAATCTTAGTCTTTTATATTTTTGGAAAATTTTGCTATATATGAATAGGTTCAAGCTTGTAGACCTATATTTGAATAGAAAACTTATCTCTGCATAAATTTTTGGGTTTCTTTCAAGTCATGTTTCATTTAAATTTTATTTTTATCCATTGGATATTTTTGGGTCAGTTTTTGTATGCCAATAGGTCTCAAAAAATTGAATTCAAAACCTATATATATACAAGTATACTCTAAGGCATTCAGGATGGCAGTACACACACTCAAGTGCTATACAAAATATTTCATGTTTTTTCTATAGAATTGTTGAAGCTAGGTTCAAATTTTATAAAGGTTGAATTAACATTTGCATGTTTATTCCAATGGTTAAATAAGAGAGATAAAATATATACTTACATTAAAAATTTCACACGTACACATTAGTGGGATAAATACATTTTATTTTGAGCCTCTTCATAGTATTGGCAATGTAGTGCAGTTTTTATTAATTCAATGGGGATTGACCAAGGTCAATCCAACTCAATCCATTTGATATAACACCCCTTATTTGATATCAATTTACTTTGTGTGAAAGATAACAAGGTTTTTCATTTCAATCATATTCACACACCTTTTCATATTTGGAAGTGCATAAACAATCTCAATCAACATAGGCATAGGTGGTGAATAAGCAATTTTTTGTCATAGTCAACATGGACAAATCCATAGTCAAAATACATGGTTGGCCTATCTTGTTATCCAGGAAGAGCAATTTTATCTAGGAATATATTTTAATTTTTTTCTTGATCCTACCCTATCATAGTTCTTATTTTATCTATTTTATAATGTTGATGTTAAATATAATCACAAACAACTTGAACAAGTTTGTAGTAAACAATCATGAATGGCCTATGTTGTTGTCCAAGGAGAGTGAAACTATCCAAAAGAATCTTCACTAATCATAAGCAGTCATCATCCTATATTTTTTTATTTCCACTAGTAGATATCCAAAACATGTGATCAATAATTAGATCTAATTTTAGTTGTTTTCTTCCCAATGTTTACAAAAAAATATCATATTGCTATATTTAGTATTTATAAATCAAAATTGTTAATAATTGTATATTTTCAGCATTTTGATATCTTTCAAGTTTTATACCTATTAGACAAAATATTAATTATTAAATGAAAAAAGGGTAAAATTATTATGAATTTCATATTCCTTGATGCAAATCTGATGATATTCTAATTATAAGTTGAGCTTCAATAAGAAGCTCCATGCAATTTTTTTAACAGCTCATCAATCACCAAAATGGGAAAATTATCCTCCATTGTGATTTCATTCAATGCATTAAAGTTAATAAATATGCACTAAGAACCATATTTTATCCATACTAATAATACCATATAATATTAAATCCTAATGTTGGGCCTAATGACTCCAACCTTCTAAAATTATTGCACTATTTTTCTATTTTATTATTTTGTAAAAATGATATCCTATAAGGATGAATGTTCAGAAGTACACTACATGAAACCAACTTAATGACATGATGTTTATGCCACTTTGGTAGTATCCATTTATGTTCCTCAAATATAATTTCATGCTTTGACAAAAGTTCCTGCAAAGTTATCAAGTGATTGAAATTAGATAATTCATCAAATTAGATGGCTCAAAGCTTGGTAACAATCCCATGAGATCCCTTTTTTAGAAACTTCTCCAAGTGGCTTAGCTAATAATGCTAGTCAAGCCTAGAATGAGGTCTATTAGGTGTTTTTTTGCCCTTTTAATTTCATCTAGATTTCATAAAAAACCAATAGGATAGGTCCTAGTATATGAAGCCAATATACTCCCAGAACTATGTCTCAGCCTCTTAGAGGTAGAATAAACATATTTGATTTCAAATTATAATCACCCATGAAAATATAAAAATTGTGAAGTTTTCCATTACAAGGTAAGGTTCCTTAATTGGATATCATTGCCTCAAAACTTGAACAAAGATACACATAACAATCATCTTGTTTGGCTATTCAAGGATCAATAAAGTTATATGTGCTACCAGAGTCAATGAGGATTGTGAGGAGGTATTTTTTAATAAACCCTTTAATATTAATTTTTTAAGAATTGGTAATACCAACTAATGCATATACTATTAAAAAAAATCATGGGATCCTTCCCGACAGCAAGATATTTTTCATTTTCTTCCTATTAGGTTTTTGGTGCATCTTCCTATTTTTAGACTCAATGAGACTCTACATTAGGTAGGTATAATTTTTATTCCATGCGTCATTGGCCTAATGCAAATTTATCATAATATTTGTAACATAATCCCTTATCTTTCTAAGCTTAAATCTCAAACTATGTTAGATATTTGATGGGTGTAGTTTTAAAGTTGGGAAATGTTGTTGATCATGGTGGAAATGAATTCTTGAATGGGTGGGATTGGGAAGACTTGTGGTAGAATATTAACTTTTATTTGGCCAATTTATCTAGCCAAATGGTTATCATCATGTCCTGAAATTTGAACACTTTTACCTCTACTTGAATTTCCTCTTTGAGGCCACTGGTGAAATAATTTTTGAAGAAGTCATTCTTCAACCCTTTTGTTCTATTATCAATATTTTAAAATATATATATATATATATATATATATATATATATATATATATAAACCACTCTAATGCAATTTGGTGAGGGATTATATGTAATACTTATATATACTTGGGCTAAAGTGAGCCAATATAACTCCATAATATTTAGACCATGTTGGAAGATTGTTAGCTATTTTATACCAATAAAACTAGTAGATAACTTTTTTCTTCAAATTGAAAGAGGCTACATGGACTTTATCTCTATATGTTGTGTTATACAAATGGGATTACTACTCTACCATGTATATCTAACCAGTGGTATATTTACCATAAAATTTAGGACCATTTGGAATTATTCATAAATTAGAGAAATTTTTAGAATTATTGCTCAGTCTATTCCATGAATCATGGCCACTTAGTTCTTGAAGTGTCCATCATGGTTGTCTATTGGACATTGATGCTAGAGAGTTAAGATTGGAGGTCAAACCATATGGTAGGTATTTTATAAAGTAGGTTAGTAAGTTATGTCTCCATGTCATATGATCTGATTATCACCACCATATGTGGGGGGGTTTGGGGGATATCTAAAAATTGTTCCTAGAATTATATACCAAAAATCTTAGCATGAAGAGAAAATAAATTTAGTATAAGAAGCAAAAAAAAATACATAGTTTTTTCACTTTTCTATTAACTAGCAACTACACCAAGCGAAGGTAATTGTTTTATAATATTCTAACCCTTCTAGCTACTATTTTTGTTATATTGATATTAGTTGTCATAATATGTTTCCCCTTTTTTGACTATTGGTTGTTATTTCATTTCCCAAGAAATCAAAGTTAGATTTATGACTGTAGGAATGCCAAGATTATAGGACATGTTATTATAGGGTGTGTTTCATTTGTGGTCATGTAAATATACTAATCTCATTTTTTAAATAATGTTATTCAAATATTTTAGAGATATAACTATAGAGGATAATCATCATATATCTGATTATCCCATCTCTGAGGTATGGTGTAACTTCTTAGGGCTAATCACTTACTAGTGCATCACAAAAATAAACAATTGAAGGATTCCTATGGCTAATCTTTGAAAATGACTATGGGGTATTCTAATATACCCAAAGGTATATGTAAGATCAAGTCTGTATATAATGATTTCTAATGGCTTGAGTATCAGGGAGTAACTCTTTGCTTCATCAAATTGGGTAAAATATATAACTACTTAGCCTAGAATGATAGATTTATATGAGTTTTAAAACTACCATAACACATTTTATAATCTAAAATTTTAAAAAATGGATTTATAATAGAAACAAAATTGGGAATATTTGGGGTAAAAATCTTAGTACCACCACTTCCATTACCATTTTTTATTACCAAGATCCCTATTGGGTGAGGTGAGAGCATATGGTGGATATTTGTAAGGATATATAAACCAATAAAACCACTACATAACATTACCTTTGAAGGTTATCTAATACCAAATGTTATGAACTTGTTTGTAGACAAATTAATCTAACAAAAAAAATATAACCAATATGCACTAAAAGGAAAGAAAATAACAATATTGTATTGAATGACATAATCTCACTATAAAGTATCATGAGATTTTTTGAGGGGGAAACCTCCTTTGAGAATGCCTCAATAAAAAAAATTCCTCTTACATAAACTCTCTATTTAAGTTATTCTAATCAAGACAACTACTACCTCCCAAACATGTGGAATAATTACAATTAGTAATTGGGATAACATACAAATCATATGTATCTGAGATTTTATTAATAACACCTAATACAAACTAAAATGTTTAGGATTAAGGGGTTCTAACAAGGTCAGACCCATATAAAGCATGTGAATGTGAGATAAGGGTGTATAAAAGTCACATGTGTGCACACAAGTCATGAAATGTGAATGTAGCTCAAGATTTTCATTACCAAGTGTATAACACCATATTTTAGTGTCTAAAAATGTCCCCATTTTATTATAGTATTGAAATCAAAAATAATTCTAGAGTAAAAGGGTAAAAATATGTACCTAAGTGTGTAAAACACACATTTTCTTTGGCAGGAGGCTCCAAATGTGCATATTGCTTTGAGAAAAACTACAATGAAAATGCATAAATAAATGTACATATATGAAGATGAAATCTAAAATGAAACTTTTGAAAGTTAAAAAATAAGGAAGGAATACACCTATACATGGGTAAGCCATGTTTCCCCCTGTGATGTTGATGGAGATGATGTTTTATGTTGAAGTATTAGAGAACTACATTTCCTTGTAAAACATTAGATATTTAGGATTCCTAGTGAAATTGGGGGTGATCATGACCCAATGGAGAAATTACTTAAGGTGAGGGTCTTGAGTTGGTAAAATAAATGCTTAAAGCCTCAAGGAGAAGTGTTAGGCCATTGAGGGTAACCACACTACGCATTTTACTAATCTTAAACCTTAGAATTAAAGGGGAAGCCTATTTAAGATCATGAATAAATCATTATGGATAGACTTATAGATTTAATATACAACCTTAATTACCATAAATGCAATGTTATTAAGTGGAAAATTATGATAGTGTCTGTGCATGAAGAATGTTCATGCTCCATAATATAATCCAGTTGGAGCCAACATGATATAGAGTTATATGAATCTAAATCTTTTTTTGTCCCAAATCTTAAAAATATGAAAACATTCAACTTTTATTTTAGTAAAATGTGTGCATATACATTACATATGCTCCAAATTTTATCTAATCTAGAAATATTTATGCCATAATCTGAAAAAATTGATAATTTGAACCAATTTATATCATGTAATCTATTCCATATTTTGATTTTTTTATACATGGAGAGTTTCATCTATATGAAAAGCCCACTAATATGCCCCTCTTTGAGGTGAGGGATGTACCCTATAAATTACTCATCTCAAAATAAAAGAGTTGACTACATCATGTTGTGTTACACCCTTATCTTATAACATGTATTAGGATATGCGAATATAATTTATGGCTATCATAACCCTAAATTTAATTAATATGATATTTTGTATGGCTTAATATTAGTATTAGGGTTGGGCTAGGTTATTTCCATAGCATAATCAGGGTATATATAGGAGGTAATGGTTAATATTTTACCATCATATTGTGAATTATGTTCCTATTATACAATTATGGAGGTTTCCCCCTTGAATTGGCTCATATTTTATTCATATATATTGCTCTATTTAAATCATATTATGATCTATTTTTCATGATTATTAGTTATTTGTGAAGTGATATCATTACAAGTAGTATCAAGCTTTGATTTGTGTGGGCAAAAACCTAATTTAGGAGAATCACTTATATCTTGCAATCCATTGTAAAAATAATTATATTTTTTTACTATAGTTTGATTATGATTAAATTATATTACTATAAAATAATTAGGGTTTGTTGATAATTTTTTAGGGAGTTGTTGTTTTACATTTTTTCATAAATTCACTCTACAGACTATATTTTAAGGAGTTTTTCATATTTCTTTATATATTTGGAAACCTTTCAAAAATATAATGGGTTTATATCATTTTAATATTTTGATTTAAGGATAACATATGTTGGAAACCTCTTTATCAAATTATGGTCAAAGGTAAAAATCAAACTTGACATTATCAACCCTTGGTATAATAGGACCACAAATTAAAGTAGAGGCAAGGGTTCCAAAACTTTAGGTAAAACTCCTTAAAAATAGGATATAGAGTTAAAAATAGGAATGAGTGGAGCTTTTATTCTAAAGTTTTATTATACAAATCATAGGGTGATCCATCTTGAGTATAATTTGTAAAACACTAATTTTGATAAAACCAACATCAATCTCCAATTGGATGAGCTTGGATAAACACTCGATAAAAATTTTAATTTTTAAATGAATCTACAAAATTAATTATAATTCACTACTAATCATACTAACTAGTGTGGATATTTGGGTCAACCCAATGCAATCCCTAATACAACTTAGCATATGCCTTTAGTTCATTTCTATTAAGGGTTGTATAATATGATGCCAAAATTGGAAATGTGTAAGTTTGATGGGAAAGATCCAGTCACTTGGATTAACCAAATGGAGCATTTTTTAGGTATATTATATTGTGTGGATAGAAGGTGGTGATGGCATATTTATATTTTGACCCTAAGTAATTCATTTCATATTGATGGATTTCTACTCAAAATAATAAGAAGTGTCTCAACATCAATTGGTTAATTTTTTTATTGATGAATTATAGTTCCACTATCTCAATAATATGATGTAGAATTAATTCAACTAGTTATAAAATTTGTGGTAAACAAGATATATCATGGAATGTATTCAATAGTTCTAGAATCTATCCTTGAAAATGGAGATAATCACATATGTAAATTTGAATAACTTATTTCTTACTATGATCAAGGATCACATCTAACATAATATGTGCATGTTTAATCTAATTTATATCTCTAAAGATATTTTCATGGCATTTAGATCAGAGGAAAGGTCACTAGTCAAAAAAAATTAGCCATTCACAAGTATAAGAGATAGGATCATTCCACTAATTAGTCCCTCAACCTAATAGACTGAATCCTCAAAAAAATGAAGATAAAATGGAAAAAGGGTTATGTTTTAACTATGATAGCAAGTACATTAAGGAACAAAATTATGTAAAAAATATTTTTTCTACATTGAAGGTGCCAAAGAAGAAGATGATGAAGAAGTGACATGGGAGGCTATTGATGAACTAGGGGAGGAAACAAAATAAACCCAACTAACTATTTATTTCCATGTAATTTTTAGATTTATCACTCCAAAAACATTCAAGGTAGTCAAAAAATATAATTTGATAGTATTGATTGACTCAGGCAATACTCACAACAACATCAATAATATATTAGCTATGTGCTTTATTTTTTTTATTTATCCAACTCCATATTCTCAATTCATGATTAAAGATGGTCAAAAAATACTTTTTATAAGAAATTCCATATTATTAAAATCTCAATGGGAAAATAACTACTAAATAGCAATATGTTTTCCATTATTATGGTAAAATCAGATATTATATTAGGATTCAAATAGATAACTAGCATGGGAGCAATTGAGATGAATTTCCAATAGTTATTCATGTGTTTCTATTATGAGGGTAGGAAAATTAAAACTTTGTGGGTTATTTACAAAGTCTTTATAGTTTTCGATTTCTCATTAGAGGCAAAATATTTCAAAAAAAGGAGTGGATGGGTTTGTGACTCAATTATTTTCAATAGAGGTACAATCACCAAATGGGTCTACACCACTAGATTTACAAGCTATTATGGAGGATAATTTATTAGTTTTTGGTGATTTATCAAAATTAATTCCTCCCAAAAGGGATCTAAATCATGTTATTAAACTAGTGTTAAGGTCCCAACCACCCAATAAAAGGCCTTATAGGTACCCATATATCTAGAAGAGTGATATTAAGAATATGTTACAAGATATGTTGGAAGCAAGTATTATCCATCATATTTAAAGAACTTATTCCTCTCCAATGGTTAGTACATAAGAAGGATGACAAAGGAATTCAACAAGTACACCATCAAAGATAAGTTCCCTATTATTGTAATTGATGATTTTATAGATGAATAGTATTATTATTATTTATTTTTAAAAACTTGATCTTCATTTTGGGTATCATCAGATCATAATTTTATATGAGGATATTCATAATGCAACTCTCAAAACTCGTAAGGGCCATTATGAATTTTTGGTGATGTCTTTTAACCTCATTGATGTACCATCTACATTTAAGTGTTTGATGAACTCTATTTTGGATCCATTTCTACATAATTTTTTCTTGGTTTTCTTTGAAAATATTTTAATATATAACAAAACTTGGGTGGAACACTTGTATATTATAAATCAAGTTTTGGCTATTATTGATTAACACCACCTTTATGACAATCCTTATAAATGTCCTTTGGACTTAAGGAGGTTGATTATTTAGGCCACATTATTTCAAATGAGGGATTAAAGGTGGATTACCCTAAGATAAAGGATATGGTAGAAAGGAAAGTGCCTAAAACCATAAAAGGTTTGCAAGAATTCTTACCAGTGTTCCAATCTACAAACATATGTGCCATAATATAAATAAAATGATAATCTAAACAATTTTAAATCATGTAATTTATCCAAAAATAATAATTTTTTATACATGGAGAGTTACATCTATATGAAAATCTCACTAATATGACCCCCTTTAAGGTGAGGGATGTAGCCTATAAATTACTCATCTCAAAAGAAAAGAGTTAACTACATCATGTTATATTTTACACCTTTATTCTATATTTTGTATTGGGATATGTGAAGCTGACTTATGGCTATCATACCCATTAATTAATTAATTAATATGATCATTTTTATAGCTTCATATTAATTGTAGGGTTGGCCTAGGTCATTTCCATAGCATAAATAGGGTATATATAGGAGATAGTGGTTAGTATTTTATCATCATATTGTGAATTATGTTCTTATTATATAAATGTGGAGGTATCCCCCTTGAAGTGGATCATCATTTATTCACTTTCATATGTGTTTATATATTTAAATCTTATTTTGATGTATTTTTCATGATTCTAAGTTATTTGTTAAGTGATATCATTACAAGTGGTATCAAAGATTCAATTTATGTGGGGGAAACCCTAATTTCTAGAGAATCATTTATATATTGCAATCTATTACAAAATGTTCTATGATTTTTTACTAGTGTTCAATAATCATTTAATGAAATTACAATAAAATAATGAGGTTTTGTTGATAATTTTTAGTGATTTATTATTTTTTATAGTTTTTCATAAATTCACTCTACATGTTGCATTTTAAGGAGTTTTTCATATTTCTTTATATTTTTGGAAACCTTTCAAAAATATAGTGGGGATATATTGTTTAAATCTTTTGATTTGAGGCTAACATATGTTGGAAACCTCTTTATAAATTTTTTTTCAAAGGTGAAAATCAAACTCAACATTATAACCCCTTGGTATAGTAGGACCACAAATTAAGGGTTGAGGTAAGGGTTCCAAAACTTCAAGGAAAACTCATTAAAAATATGATATGGAGTCAAAAATAAGAATGAGTGGATATTTTGTTCTAGGGGTTTCTTAGACAAACATAGGGTGAGACAAGTTGAGTACAGTATGAAAATAATTAAATTTAATACAACTAAAAGTCACCAATTATATGATCTTGGATAGATACTCGATAAAATTTGAATTTTCAAATGAATCTACATAATTATTCATAATTCACTACTAATCATACCAACTAGTGTGGATATTTGGGTCAACCCAATACAATCATGTTGGATAATTAACCTTATTTTAGGTCTTTTATATAGGTTTATAGGCTTATCCTAAGTATTATTTATGTGTGCATTGATTGTATTTATAAATGCACTTTATTCTATCCTTTTGAGGTGTCACTCACCTCTCTAGTCCACTTGTTGGATTTAGGAGTTACTTGCATGTAAATCCTCTTTCACCACATAGAACACACATCCTCCCCACTTGTAATAGGATTAGGGACACATGACACACATGATATAACTTACACTCATAGCTCATTTTATCTCTTAACTCTTTACAAAGAGCTCTCATATACCCTCCATATTGACTTGTTACTACACTCTCACAACACTCTTATTATTTTAGTATTTCTCTTACATCCTTATGATGATATTTGGTCTAAATCAATTCTCTCTCTTTTTTATATTATTCATGTTATTATACTTGGAGTTAATTGTTTTCAAGGCTTATAATAGATTGTGGGATTTTTCTCTATATGACAGTTCTCCCACTTGTCACACTCACCCCAACTTGTGGTTTGTGCTCATTTCAAGGTAACATTGTTCCTTATGTTTTATTACTCTTCAAAATTTAAATCAATCTTTGGTAAAATTTATATCTAATACAACTTAGCCTCTAACTTTAGTTCATTCTCATTCAAGGTTGAAGAATATGATTCCAAAAGTGGAAAGTGGAAATGCATAAGTTTGATGGGAAGGAGCCAGTCACCTAAATCACCTAAATGGAGAATTTTTTTAGTATAATAGATCTTGTGTGAACAAAAGGTGGTGATGGTATATTTATATTTGTACCATAATAAATTCATTTGGTATAGATGGTTTTCTAATCAAAATAATAAGAAGGGTCTCAATGTCAATTGGTCAAAATTTTACTAATGAATTATAATTCCACTATCTCAATAATTTGATGTAGAATTAATTTAACTAGTTATCAAAGTTGTGATAAATAGGATCTATTAGGGAATATATTCAATAGTTTAAGAATATATCCTTTCAAATTGAGATAATCATGGATGTAAATTTGAATAACTTGTTTCTTGGTACGCTCAAGGATCATATCCAACATGAGATATGCATGTTTAATTTTATTTCTATCTCTAAGGATATTGTCATGGCATTTAGATCAAAGGAAAGGTCACTAGTCACCAAAAATGAGCCATTCACAAGTATAAGAGATAGGATCACTCCACCATAATCATTCCCTCAACCTACCAGACTAGTTTCTCAACAAATTGAAGAGAAAATGGAAAAAGCATTATGTTTTAACCATGATAACAAGTACATTAACATAATTATGAAAAAAAATTGTTCTATATTGAATGTGCCAAAGAAGAAGAAGATGAAGAATCAATATGGGAAGCCAATGATGAACTAGGGGAGGAACTAGAATAAACCCAACTAACTATTTATTTCCATGTAATTTTCATAATTATCATTCCACAAACGCTCAAGGTAGTTGGTTTTTGGAAAAAATAGAAGGTGATAATATTAATTAACTCAGGCAATACTCACAACTTCATCAACAATATATTGGCTATATGCTTGAATTTTTTTGTTTATCTAGCTCCCTATTTTCAATTCATGATTGTTAGTTTTTCTAATAAATACCATATTATTAAATTCTTCATGGGGAAATATATACTAAATAGCCTTATGTTTTCCATTATTATGGGTAAATCAGATATTATACTAGGATTGAAATGGATAACTACCATGGAAGAAATTAAGATGAATTTCCAAGAGTTATTCATGTGTTTCAATTAGAGGGTAGGAAAACTAAAACTATGTGGGCTACATACAAAGTCTTTATATTTTGGGACTTCTCATTAGATGCAAAAGATTTTAAAAAAAGGATTGGATAGGTTTATGGCTCAATTATTTTCAATACAGGCATAATCACCAAAAGGGTCTACACCACTATATCTACAAGCTATTATAGAGGATAATTTAGTAGTTTTTGGTAATATATTAAAAGGAATTCCTCCTAAAAGGGATTTGGATCATGCCATTAAACTAGTGTCAGGTTTCCAACCACCTAACATAAGGCCTTATAGGTACCCATATATCCAAAAGAGTGATATTAAGAATATGTTACAACTAATGTTGGAAGTAAGTATTATCCATCATAATCAGAATGTTTGTCCCTCTCCATTAGTGAGTGTATGTGTCCTAATTATAGGCAATTCAACAAGTATACCATCAAAAATAAGTTCCCTATTCTTGTAATTGATGATTTTATAGATGAATATCATGGTGTTATTTATTTTACAAAATTTGATCTTTATTTTTAGTATCATTAAATCATAATTTTATATAAGGATATTCATAAGGTAGCTTTTAGAACCCATTACAGCCATTATGATTTTTTGGTGATGCCTTTTAATCTCACTAATGCACCATTTATGTTCTAGTGTTTTATGAACTCCATTTTTCATCCATTTATACATAAATTTGTTTTTCATAAATTTATTTTATTTTTTGATGATATTTTAATAAATAACAAAAATGGGCACAACACTTTCATCCTATGAATCAATTTTTGGATATTATTGAATAACACCACCTTTATGCCAAGCCTTTTAAATACACCTTTGGAGTTGAGGAGGTTACGTATTTGGGACATTTTTTCACATGAGGTCATCAAGGTGGATTAACCAAATATAAATGATATGGTAGAAAGGAAGGTCTCTAAAACCCTCAAAAATCTATGAGGTTTATTAGGGCTCATATGTTACTATCATTTTTTTATAAAAAGTTATAGTTTCATAGCAGCTCCACTCATATCCTTATTAAAAAAGGACTCCTTCCATTGTAATGAATTATCCACATGATCATTTGAGAATTTCAAGGATGCCATGTGTACCACCATAACTCTAGCTACACTAGATTTCTATAACACATTTATTATGGAATGTGATGCTTTTAGGTATGTCATTAGAGTAATACTCATACAAGAATAATTAACCATTAAATTTGAGAGTTACAAACTCAAGGGTAAGAATTTTATAAAGCCTATTTATGATAAGGAAATGGTGGCCATCCTTAAATGGTAACCATATCAAATGGGAAGATCCTTTAAAGTGAAAATAGATCATGATAGTCTAAAATACTTATTGGAATAGAGATTGTTAAGAAAAGAAAAAAAAATGGATCACATATATATTTGGATATGAATTTGAGATTTATATAACAAACTAAAGGATAATTTTGTGGCTGATCCACTATTTAAGATGGATTATTACATAGAGGCAATGTTATACACCATGTCTATATTACAAACTAACTAGGTGGATGAAGCAAGATCAAAGTGGGAGAATGAAATCATTACACAAGATCTTATTCAAAATCATCAACAAGATCCAAAAAATTTAAATAAATTTGTGTAGAGAGGGGATTATATATATTATAAGTATAGGTTATACCTCTATAAAAATTAAACCCTTAAGGCATAAAGTGCTTATGTAACCTCATGCTTTTGTAGTTAATGGAAACTCAAGCTTCTTAAAATCTTATTATATATCCAAGGATATTTATTTTGGAAAGGGATAAAATGGAAAGTCCAAAAATTTATGGTATAATGTATGGCATGTTATAAAAACAAAAATGAGATAATTGAGATATTTTGTTTGTTGTAACCTCCATTGATTCCTAAATAGAGGTGGGATGAGGTTTTCATGTATTTCATCATAGGGCTACCAAAATCTAAATGGAAAAATGGAATCATGTTTTTTTGTGGATAAACTCACCAAATCTATTCATTTTTCAAATATAAAATCTATTTATATAAATTATAATATTAACAACATTTATGGATAAAGTTTAAAACTCCATGGGACCCCAAAGATCATAGTAAGTGATCATGATCCTAACTTTGCTAGTAATTTTTTGATTGGGTTGTTCTCATGTTTTATTACCCAACTGGATCTTATCTAATCTTATCATCCCCATTATAATGGTAAAAATATTGTGGTAAATAAGTTCATGGAGGGTTATCTTTCTTATTTTTCTTTAAATAAATAGGAGAGATGGGTTTAAGGGTTGACACTAGCAGAATAGTGGTATAAGACTTATTTTCTTACCTCGTCCAAAATGTTTCCATTTTTATATTATATGGGTACCATAAACCATCCATAACCTATTTTTATATGGTCCATACAAAGGTTTTATCATTTAAATAACACCTTCAACACTAGCAAGAGGTACTCTCTAGTCTTAGAGAAAACTTAGAAATAGTGAAGAATTGCATGAAGCAACAAGCTGACTACCACTATAATGAAAGACATTTCGATGTTGGAGATTGGGTTTTTGTGTTTTTATAACCATATAATTAAATTTAATTAAAAAATTATAAGAAACATAACAATATTTCACCTAATTATTATGGCCCTTATCAAGTCCTATGGAATATTGGCAATGTAGCATACAAAGTAGAGTTACCTCACTTAGCAAAAATATGTCCAGTCTTCCATGTTTTATATTTGAAGAAGGCATTAAAAATATTTTTAGACTATAAAAATTTAATATATATTAGTTAGGATTGAATAATCATTTTGGAACCTGAGGTAATAATTCATACATGCACTAATAGGTTAATGATGAGGGTGATTATAGATTATCTAATCAAGTGGAATAATCTAGCTAGTGAACATGTGACATGGGAGGATGAAGTGTTCTTGTATAAGAATATAAAAATCATCAACATTGAGTATAATGTGTATTTTAAGGTAAGTGGAATGATACACCCTTGGATTATAGTGTGTATTAGGATATGTGACTCTAACTTGTGGTTGTCATAACATCTAATTAAGTCATATGATCATTCATATAGCTTCATATTATTATTAGGGTCCACCTAGGTTATTTTCATAGAATAATTAAGGTTTATATAGGAGTTAGTTTTTATTAATTTACCATCATTTTGTTCTTTTTCTATGGTTTTGGAGGTTAACCCTTAAATTGGCTTGTCATTTATTCATATATTATACTCTATCTCAATCATATTATGATCTATTTTTTGTGATTATACTTTATTTGTCAAGTAAGTTCATTACATTATGAAAAATAATCTAATCATTCAGGAATTTTTGGATAATATCTCATCATATAATAAATATGTGATCAAAACATTTGTGAAACATGTAATATAATGCATACAAGTGGCATGTCAAGATAGATATAGCAATTAGGCATACTGTATTAACCATAAATAAATACTCATGAAAGTGAATTATATCAATCATGGAACCCCAAATAAATGTGAAGGTGCATTATATGCATTAGGACACCAAAAATTCATCAAACTTAGTAGACAGTCTTATATTTATCTGCCCATAAGCACATAATGTCATGACCATGATGCTAAAATAAAATCACACACAATAGTAATCAATGTCACACAAGGAAAGAGTGACTCACAGAGTACAATAAAATGTAACACAATAATGTAAGAACCTAAAGAAATATTTATGCAATGAAAAAATCAATCAACCAAAAATAGGTAAAAGAAGGCAAGGGCCCAAAGAAAGAGGCATATAATGATATACTCAATCAATAAAAAGGGAAAATAAAATGTGAAGAATCAAAGGAAGAGGCAAATAATAATACACTCAATCAAACAAATGTCATATAATAACATAGGCATAATAAATCATTATTCTATATAGAATTAAATAGAAAAAATTGGAACATAGAACAAGTTAAACTAGTCTACTCTATCAATCTATGTCGATGTCACAGTATCGAAAAGTAGCATATCCATGAAATGTAGCACTATAAAGGATATAAACAATAGAAATATATTTTTATGAAGGAAATTCAGATTGACATGATAAATTAAAATTCCATATAAATATATAACTTGTAACAATATAGCATATGGAATGAGACACCCTCAACATTAACATGACTCATACGTATAGGAATGCCTTGTGTCTATGCATTCATGTATTAGGTGTAACCTATATGTCATGAATATAACTCATATATATTATTAAATTCATGTGTGTATGAAAAATGATATGTAATTTACCAAACATTTGATAGATAACATAAATGAATAAAGGAAACTGGCAAACATATCATGCCTATTTTAGATTTTATGAATATTTTAATTGTTTTGTATTTTTGAAATTTTTGCTTAGGTAAAAATGTTAACCAACTATCCAATAAATATGATGATTGTGCAAAAATTTTGTTTCTAAAATTTTAATATTCAAATGTCTTGAGTGAGTATCATCATATGTAATTTTATCTAAATCTAAGGAATGATCTCATGTTATAATGTTACCATCATGATCTACATAACTCATATGAATGATCTCATGTATTATAAGTAAATATATGTAACATAGTATCCTATGGAATCCTCTATATAGTATAAGAAACATGTTCATGTTTTTATTTTGGAACACAACAAGTTGTTTATCACACTAGTTTAAGATGTGATAGAATAGATAATGGACATTATGAGTCCCAAAATTCTCTATGATGTAATGGGTGTTGAATCACTACTCATCTAGTAAAATAAGACAATTTCCTCTAAATTTCATGTAGAGAATTAAATTCAATATGTGGATTAACTAACTACATATAATGACCTTGAATATTTGGAGCAACCTTTTGCATAAAATGACTATGAATAGGTTGAGTAACTAACTATGTAGAATGATTATGAATAGGTTGAGTAATTAACTACAGTGATGGTGGGAGTGGAGGTAATGCCTTTAGTTAAATTAATTACTCAAATGGAACACCCAAAATTATGATCACCCAATGGCCATTTAAATATTTGACACATCTATGTACTAAAGATGGTATTTCATAAAGCTTATGTATCAAACGAAATCCTAACAACATGTGAAATACCTATGTACTTGATAAGACTAAGAATAAATTAGAAATTATTATAGTTCCAACCATCAGTGGTAACATAATGTGCCAAAGTGTTATGTTCCTTTCCATCAAACCCTTTGATTATCCTTGTTGTATCCATCAAATCCTCATGTGTATATCTAAGAGTTTGAAGAAGTGTCATTGTAAGAACGTTTTCACTTGAACCATTATCCACCACAACACTATGTTTATGGTGTGAATCAATGTATGGTTGAATAAATAATGGTGTATAGTTAGGATCATCATCCACAATCTCATTGTCATTAAATGTAATAGTAGGTCATTGTATAAAAGTGATTATAAGTGTATTAATAATACCATCCAATGGGTTATCATATGTCTAAGGATGATTACATACATTATATATCATATACATGTCATAACTATATTTAACTTTTATCACCACATGATTTAGAAAGGGATCCAAAAATATTTTCAACTTTACATTCCCATCTGGTTGTGGTCCTTAATCATTCATATGTGTACTAAGCTCAATAATGTTTTCATTGATGAGATCTTGAATCTTATTCCTTATCCAAAAACATTTGTTTTTATAATACCCTTCACTTTGATGGAAATCAGAACATACCTCATTGTCATGTTTCTTAGATAGAGGCCTACTCATATCAACCTCCTTATGTGGAGGGAGAGATATTAGGTTGAACTCAAGTAACTTGCACAAAATCATATGAGAAGGTCAAGGCAATCATGAAAATTTCCTCCTTTATTGATTAAAAAATATTTAGGTTATGACATTACATTAACCATTATTTTTGCCTCATTCTTAGTATCATTTGGTTTGACCTTGAAACTTGGTTCACTTGGAAACTTTTAAATTGAAGAAGTTGGAGGGATAGGCCTATATTTAAATGTATTCAAAGTTATGATCTTATCTATCTCTAATTATATGGCATAACTCATTAAATTATTTGAGTTTATTGAAGTTAATAGACTTATGGAGAGGGAAAGCAAACATTTTTTAACTATATATTGTAACCCATTATTTTCCATATGATTTTTCATATTAGAAAGCATGGTCTGATATTTATACACGTAGTCACTAATTGGTTCATTATATCCTTGCTTGATTATTTTCAATTTGAGCATAAGATAATTTCTCACTGATATTGATCAAGAAATGTGATATAAATTGATCAACCAAGGGACTTAATTCCTTAACTGATTATAATGGGAGATCATAAAACCATCACAAATCATAGTCCTTAAGACTTTTGAGAATAACTTAGTCAACAACTTTACATTGGAGGAATAATATAAGCATGATATCTGAAAGGATCTTAGATGTTTCTATATATCACCTTTACCATCATATAATGTAAGTTGAGGATTTATGTAACCATGGGTAAGGGATAATATGAAATCCCTAGATCTAATCTATTATGAATCAAAACATGATAGTTAGTCTAATGACTTGTTATAGAAGCACCCTACTCTAAATAAAACACCTTAACTTGAAAAGTTATAATTTTTCACTTGAGGGATCATGTATTAGAAAATGATGATGATGTAACATGATTATCAATTTTAAGATGTATATAAGTTTTATATGAAATAATAGTAATAATAATATAATGGAAACCTCATGTTTCACCGACACCTTGGGTGGGCATCATGTGTGTAACTCAAGGTGTAGATATGGGAATAGTAGTTATAGTAGTGGTCTGAAGATCTATGGTGGAATTAATACCTCCAAAAGGTATATTAGTAAAAATGAATGGGTCATGTTTTTTTTCCTTAGATATGACACCCTTAGCTTTCTATGTAGCTTTAGCTTCTAAGATTAATTGTAAAACCTTATCAAATTTGAAAGGATTTTTACAAATTAAATTTTTAAGATTATACAATGCTTTAATTTTTATGGGATATAACCCATGAAGGTCATTAGGATGGATTTTATCTTGGTATTCATGATTATTTTGATTAACATGTTATAAATAAATAATATTATCATTAATAATATGGTTTTATGCTTGTATGTATTCATTAATAATATTTGCATCAAAAGAAGAGAAATAAGAATGAACATTCATCGCATTTATTTTAGACATTTTAGGTAAAACTAAAAGAATCTAATTATGCTTAGTATGTGAAACACTTAATCTAGCACTTCACCATAGATGGGAAAGGTAACTAGCCTTCTTATATGGCATATAATTAAACCATGAAAATATGCATAAGGCTATGGTCAAGGTGAAAAATATTTATTATCTTAATGTATAGGGAAATCATAAATCATGTCTAAAACCCTAAGATAAAATTTTGAAACCCTAAGGGAAATCTACGGAATTTATATATTATATACAAAATGTAGGTTCACCAATATATTTTACCATATTTTGATTATGAAAACCTAAACAAGATAAAAAATTTAACTATTCATATTATATGAAGTATATCAATGATATACAAAATATGATTAAACAATTGAAATTGCACTTAATATAAATGGAAATGTCCTAGGGTATTTAGACACTTAGTATGTTTTATATTTTGTGTAGGTCTGATACTTGATGTAGGTTACAATAGGGTTCAAATTAGACCGAGTCGCACTATCGTGCCCAAATGTTCTTCCAATAAAAACCATAAAAATATGATACAAATTTTTTAATTTATTTATTTATTTATTTGATTATTTATTATTACCCCATAACAAAGGTCACAAGAAAGTATGATGAATAATTTGAGTAATAATGTATCTTAAAACATTATTAAAATGTATTTGGTTCAATAAAACACATGAAGTAATCAATCACCTTTTTAAGGGGTAGACTTTATTCATTTGTAAAATATTTAAAATTAATTCAATTAATTTCATTATCAAGTTCAACAAGAAAGTTTTATATGTGGTTTATAAGTAGATAATGCCACACCAATCATTTTATAACATTGGCATACAAAACATTATTAGACCTTACAAGTTACAATTATATGACAAACATTACTTCAAGAGAAAATGAAATAGGAAATGTGTTACTCTATTATAATTAATGCATAATCTAGTACATATCATCTCATAATATGCATAGTAGTAAGGTTGATGGTAAACAAAACTTGGATATGTTTTATTAATCATTATATTATTGATCCTTTTAAAAATATACTTCCCCTAACTTGAGTATTGATAATAAGTCAACCCTAACCTAGCCTAAGACCTAAGACTCGATTCCATACTCAATTGGGACATCCTACATATATGTTCCTCAAAATCAAGGTTAGATTTAGTTTTCCAATTGAATGAGTGTTTTTATCCTCCATAAGACATCATATTAAAATAATTGGCTAATAAATCCAAGCAAGGGATAAAATTATCATGACTCAAAATCTTATATAAGCTCTAGACATGTAACACTAGAACATTAACTAGTTATTTGTATCAAACCTTAACATTTAATTTTATCTTTTGATGTAAGTGAAAGTAAGTTACACGACACTCCACCATTCTAATTTTATTTTTCTCTAAAAATAGTACCATATAATGATATACTAATCTAGTATTGTAAGGATTAACAAGAAAGTAAAACTTTGTTAGTCATTAATTATTAATGAAGTTCAAACATTATTTATTATCACATTACTAGGAGTAACTCTACATCTAAAGAGTGTTTTCATCAATGATAATGAATTATTTATTTATTTCCACATTTATAAGATTTTCTTAACATTATGATAAACTCAAGTCATCACCTATTTATATTATTGGGCATTAATTATACTTAGTCCTATAAGGTTAATAAGGTAAGGAAGTGTGCTTAGTGCACAAGGTAATGTGCCCTAAAAGTTAGTTAATATTACATGCACTCACTTCCCAAGCTACCTACATATATCCTTATAGCCTTATTTATAATAAAAAATAGGGTTGGATATAATTCACTTATTAAAAACATAAGTGTCAGTCCTTACTATGAAGTTAATCGGCCTTTGCCACATAACCTCATAAATTTTACTATCATAGTTACCCCTATGGATAACATTGCAGACCCTAATTAGGCTGTATTACAGACTTTAATTGGCCCATAGCTAGACCTTACCAAGGGTTAATAAAATACATTTGTACACATATAATTATGGATCATTTTTACTTCCCAATTATGATCAACATAAAATAGGTTTATTTCAAAACACCCTCAATTTTATCAATATTAATTATCTTCCTATGCCTAACATAAAGCTACTGAAAACACTATCTAAATAAATGATGTTTAAATTCAACAATTAAAACTAATGTTTTAAATGATTTTCCTAGGATAAAAATGTATAAAAATCATCAACCAAATTAATGTATAGAATTATGCACTAAACTATTCACAAAATTAAATAATAATTTATAACAATTTTTTGTATATCAATTTTATGCTAGTAAAATGCAAATGAAATGATAGCTAATTATTTAGAAGAAATGATGAATAAGTCTATACTATGATTATGATTCATTTTTTAATATCATAAATAATTCATCTACACATTTTATCTATAAAGGACACATTAGATAGTTTCGGAGGTAAATAATAGTTTCAAAATAAAACATAAATTCCAAGTTAATAAAGTATGTACAAAATCATTATTAAATAATTTTCTTGAGTAAGCAATAAATTATTCTAAAGGTTTGATGAAATTTTCTAAGCTAATTAAATTACAAATGAATCATCAGATATTTTTTTGTGGAAGTATGCTATTAAAATGCCTAGTATTCCTATGTGACTTTTACAAACACAAACTACACTCAAAACTACTTGTGAAACTAGTTTTATAATCTAACCAATTTTAATTATAAAAACTAGTAATAGATTTATTTGGTTATTAAATTGGTAATTTAAATCCATTCATAAAGTGTTCCAATAGGTTTCAAACTTAATTTTATGAGCTAGAAAACACTAATAAACTACTTTAAAAATGACTTTTAAATCTCACATATTTTAGCTACACTTATCATTAATAAATTATTTAAACATTGATCTAGTAACTCCAATCCATTTATAAATCAATTGAATTCCAAGATTTAATAAATTTCATAAATAAATTTTTTTAATTCAAATTATAGAATGCTTACTTTGACCTAATTAAAATAAAAATAATGCTTGTTTACTAGTTTGCATTACAATTAGAATACTTGTTTGAATAACCATCTAGTTTTTCCAAGTTAAGGAAGAAGCATTACTAAAACTCTAATTATTCATTGTTGTCAATCAAAAAGCTCTTACCTTTGATTTCATTTATCTTTGATGTGAATTTTATTTTTGCATTGACAAGAGTTTACATTAAAATCTATCATCTTAAATTTGGGGATTATATGACAAGGATTTTATTCAAATCATAAATCATTTTATAGGTTTTGCATTTGATATTGATTATATGTGTAGACACTAGAAATTTTCACATGATGATTCTGAATGTCACAATTTCCCTGGACCACCTCAAGACTCCCTTAGGCCCAACCTTGGTCATTCCACCCCAAACTAGACCTAACGCTAGTCAATTTGACCTAATAACTTAACCCACCTTTTAAACCAACTTTACTTGACCCTTAATTGTCAATGGCCACCCTAACCATCAATGGTCACCCTGACCATTGATGATCAAGTTTCACCATCTAAACTAGCTTAGTTGACCTTTCACTCTTATTTGCTTTTCTATAATTACCTCATCTAATTTGTTTATGAGCCAATGCATGCATGAGTTAAAATTAGATTGAAAGTTGGGCTCCTTATTAATGTCTTGTTGAACCTCTCCTTCCTTACCTATAATAATAAAGGAGAAAGAGGTGAAAAAATATCCACAACATCAAGATATTTTACATCCAAAGTTTCTTTTTAGGTCACTTCTTCTAGTAATCCATTGATCCAGCCATCATGTCAGAGAGCTGACTTACCACTACCCCTCAGTCAATAGCTAAGTACTATTATTCTACTAGAACATGCTAGACTCTATCAATAAAATGACCACCTAAACCATTCATCTAATCAATCTTTGGTAAGCTAACTATTTATTTTTAATCTGTCAATTTCTTTATTTCCATTTCATAATCAACTCAGCACAAACTAGCCTCCTAATCTTGTCTATCTAACTTTTTATGAACCAAACCCAACACATAGTAATTACTGATAGTCTATCCAACCACCGAAGGTTACCTTAACTGATGATGGTCACACCAAACATCGATGGTCACTATGGCAATAAATAATATAAAGCTATCTTCATCCACTTACCCTCAACCAAATCCAACTTTCTTTTTGTCTACATGTTCACAAACGTCCAACCTATATTTTGAACCACACCTGACCCATTTAGCATTAGTATTGACCTACCTATTTCTATATTAATCATTTTAGTCTATCTCTTTATCAATTATTTATTGTATTTAATTTTAGTATCTTTTGATTATTGATGCAATTATTTTATCTTTTTTTTTTTAAATTAATTGTTTAAAACATGTGGATTGATAGCCCCAAAGGAAGCTCTTGATTTTGGGATATAGCTAGCACTAGGAAATCTACCTACTATATTATTTATAGGTTATTCCTCCCAAGCCAAAAAGGATATCTTCACAACCATTTAATTCAACATGTGCATAATCAAATAGATTTTTCAACCATACCCATATCTAGTTTCTTTCTTCTCCTTTCATAATATAAGAAAAAATTCACTGAAACATTATGGCATGCTTGGTAGGACCCTTGAGTCTCTACTTGGGTGTCATTTGTTTGCATATATATGTTCTTCTCTTTATTTTATTCTCATGAATGAAATTGAAATTTCTTTTGGGTTTAAAATCAACTGCATGCATTGGTTACTTACAAGTTTAGCTCACTTATTTAAAATAAAGAAAATTAATTTAATCATAGCATCACTCTTGTTACACACATAAATGGAACCATCTACATCAATCAATCATCAAAACAAATTGACATAAGGCCTGATTGGGATTTCATCACCTAGAGGTCACCTTACCCTTACCCAAAAATTCTAGTTGGAGGTCATTACCAAAGGAGAACCAACTTAGCTCTCTTGTTGAGTATAATCTCTAGAAATTGGTATATATTGGCTAAGCACCCGATGCCCTTAACTCTATGATGTGTGAAGTGAGGGGGTAGGCCCCAATACCAAGCCACATATTAATTTCCAATACAGATCCTTTTGAGAACCTAAACACAACCTAAAACTATTCATAGACTTCTTTTCTAGTATCCACTCTACAAGCCAATTTCAGTCACACAGTTCTTAAATCTTATAATCATAAGCCAAAAGAGAGACTAAAAATAACTTTAGGACTTAACATAATTTTTAATGTGTGTTCGATTTCCTTTCTCATCTATTGTCTTCTCTCTATTTGAGTGGTGAGATTATTTTTTCTCTCTCTCTTATCTTGTATGGTTTTAACTCACCAACAACAAAATAATTTAGCTGAATATAACCCATCACCAAACCAATATTCTACCTCCTCACCCATAGATTACATCTCTAAACTAAAAGATTCTCCTCACCCTTTAGGAAGTCCTTCTTTCCCTTGGGTAGTTCCCCAAGGATATACAGACTTTTCCACCTTCTTAGATAAAAATCATGTGGCCCTTCAGCATTATCTCAACACCACACCTCACCATACCCCTAATTCATTTCCACCTATGGACCCACCATATGTGCAACCCTTCTATTTCCATAGTCACCACCTAACCATTGACTACTCAAGCATCTTCATCTACCAATAATCCATTTGATACTACTGTAAAAAACTAACCTTCCCAACAAACCAACACCATTACACCTTCCACCCCCACCAACAACTCCTCTACCTTAGAAGAAACCAAACCATTAACCACCTATACTCCCCTTATTATAGGAGAATCTACTACTAGCATGTCCAACCTTCTTTTAGCTACCCCCAATACATTAGTCATTAATCCACTTTAAAATTTTGTGGTGTCTATACCTTCTACCTTAGCATCGATTAGTACAAAGTTCACCACCTTTTTATTAGTTGCAAACCCAACCACAACTCCTACCCAACCCACCTTAACCTCTCAACAAGTGCCCATCTCACCTAACTTGGGTTACATCCCTAACCCATAAGGGCATATACCTCCACCCATTACCCAACTACCCACATCCACCTACACCTACATGGCATCCACCCAACCACCTATGTCTGCATATCAATATGTGGTAGCCCCTCAAACCAATTACCAATATGTCACCCAACCACAAAAATAATATGCACCTTACAACATTTTGGGTGCATAACCCCAAATGGATCTAATAAAAATGCTCATTTATAAAATGACTAATTTAGAGTCATCCATCTCTTGTGATCACAACATTTTATCATGCAACTAGATCTACAATGAACCTATCCACCCATCTATCCCTATAAGACCATACCCTCCTTAGTGTAAGATTCTAAATTTCTCTAAATTTTAGAGCAAGGAGGATCCCCAATAGCACCTCAAGGAATTTAGCCATTCATGTTACATGATTGCTTATGATGATGCCCTCTTCTTCATACCTTCCCCATATCCTTGTCTAGTCTAGCATTAGATTATATAGTGCCATAACCAAACACTCTATCTTCTCTTTCACCCATCTGGACCAAACCTTCTTAGATCACTTTTCAATAAATATCTCCAAGAAAGTTTCCATAACTGACCTTTACTCTATTCATCAATTTGATGATTAATTTTTTTCTAATTTTGTAGCCTATTGGAGGAGCTTAATCAATCAACTTTATTTCTCTTTACCCCATCTTAAATTGATATAAATTTTTGCATGAGCATGTACCAAGCACAACTCTTTTACATTGTGTGTGTAGAGATTTATAACCTTTGATGAAGCTTTTACCATGGCATGTAAGCTATAAAATAGAGCCATTTATGAAGGAAAGTTAAAATTGAAAAACAAAAACTCTACCTATAAAACCAATGAGGTCTCTTCCTCTAAACCAAACAACCAAACCAATACCAATGTCAAAAGCAAGGGAACCATGAACATGGTTATCCTTAAGACCACTCCACCATATTTCAACTAACCAAACTCTTCTAACTCCTCAAAATAAAATGTAAGAAACCAAAACTAAAAAAATTAGAAGTAATTTACTCCACTTGAGGAATATTATGCTTCAATCTTGGAGAAGTTTCTAAAAAATAATATCATACATCTTCCTCCTATCAAACCCCCTCAATAATTTGACTCTTCTCATCCTACACCTAGCTAGTATAATGATAATAACATATGTGCTTTTCATTGAGTAGTGGGGCATGATGTTAGTAAGTGTAATACCTTCAAAAACATTGTCCAAACCCTCATTGATAAAGGGGAACTTATGTTGGATAACCCCAACATACCTATGAACCAAGTCCTTAACATTTTTACGCAACCTTTTTCCAATCATGTACCTACCAAAAATGAGAGCAACAAAGCTAAGTGTTCTCATGATGTCCATACCATAATTATCGGTCTTGACATGCTCATTATTGAAGAACCTACCGCCTAATCTACCTATTTTTCACCCTCTCCACTTATTGAGATCATGGAGTTACCTTTTCTTCCTTTGGAAACCCAAACTAAGGAAGTAACATTTTCCTCTCCTCCACTTCTTAAGGTAGTGGATTTATCAACCTCTCCTTCAATTGACATACTTGAGCAAGCAACCATCACCACTTCACCTTCTCCCTCAACTATCAAGCAATTTAATTCCCCTTTGGAGAGCATTCCCAAGGAACAAACCACCTTGTCTACACCTCCCATAGGGGAAGCACCCATCCACACCTTTCATCCTTCTATTAGGTAAAATTATGAGGTTACCATTCCCCTTTCTTAACCCATGGATTTATCTTTTGAGTCTACTACCAAGGGAATAAGACCAATCTATAAACCATTCTCTAGATTAATTCAGAGATTGGAATTTGTCTCCAACCTTGACATGGATTGATCCACATTTTGGTAGTAATTAGGTCTCCCTTACATCACCAAATAGGAACCTTCAACCACCTCATTAATGGACCAACCCACCGCTTCTATTATCTAACCCCCTATTTTATCAACCAAACCATTAAAAACCTCTGCCAACCCAACCATTTTTTAACCATCCCATGCAACTAAATACCAAACAGCCAAATCATCCTCTCCAACCAAACCAACCAAAACACTTAGCATCTTTCCTACACCAAAGCTTAATCACCCATCCTTGAAACTAGATCTTACCTCACCAGACCCACCAACTAAACAATGAATCAATAAAGGAAGTAAAGTAAAAAATAGTCTAAAGGGACAAACTTATACCTCCCTCAACCTTTCCCTATATCTTAGGGCCTCATCCCTCCATTTTAATTAAGAATCCAACTATCTCAATCAAAACCTAACCACAACTATTAGTTACACCAACACACTTGTTTTTTGACACACTCACCTTCATAAAGCCATCAATAAACAAACTACCTACCTTGAAACCTCTCACCTCCAACTTATCAACTTCTACCTTACCAAAACCAAAACCATCAAATAAGAACACCACCTTACCCAAACCTTTTATCACCAAGCTCATTTATAAAAAGACTTACATCTCACCAACGAAGGCCAAAACCTCTAAACCCTCTCCACCTTTATCTGAATCTTACTTGACTATTCTCTAAAGGTTATTACAAGATTCTTACTTGACCTTACCTCCTATCAATCCATTCCACCCTGTTGGTCCAAAACTAGTCTGGTATAACAATCGTGAAGTGAGTTCCTATCATAAGACACTAGGGTATGACATGGAGAGTTTAAAATCTCTCCAAACCATAATCCATCAACTCTATAATGAGGATGATATATTAATTTATGAACCTCCCATGATCCTCATACCAATCCAACAAACAACAACCACTACCCAATGCCTACCTACTCCCCTGTTCTCACCTCATAGTGATGAGGAACTAAACCAATCTCTTACCACAAATCTTCCCTCCATCCATACTATACATGTGGTCACATGATCACACACTCAACAAAAGGATAAGGAGAAGGCTAAAGTGTCCATCCCATATATATACCCATCTTACACCTCCCCACCAAGTCAAAATTAGACACCTTCACCTTTAGCCAAACTCAAGGTATCTATCTTGGGTACCTCTCAATCAAATCCCTCTAAATCAATCAAGATAGTAGTGCTCAAATAGCTTCACCAAACCTTAGCAAAGATGAGCCTATACAAATTTATTTTTACCTTACCTCATTATCACCAAATAATGATAGAGGTATTATAATCAATAAAGGTCCAACTTGAAGACCCTCAGCCTCTAGTAGCCTTTATTAGTGATCTCTAAATTGATAACCTTATCACCTTTAAGGATTCATAAATACATTCTATCCATTTTGATGACCTAGATCCCCCTCTTTTTATTACTATCTACATCAACCAAACCCACATTAAATTGGTCATGATTGATGGGGAACCATTATTATATCATCTCTTCTCATTCATATGATCAACTTATACTACCAAAAAATGTCATGTCCAAAACCTCAGTCATCTTCTAATCATTTAATGATACCATAACCACTACTTTAGGAACTATTGTCCTTCACATCTATTTAGGACCTCGTACACTCTCATATCTCTTTTATGTAGTGCAAGGTGAATTTTAGTATAATGTTTGATTGGGATGACCTTGGTATGCTCCATGGGTTATGTACCCTCTACCCTTGATCATTGCATAATATTTGAGCATGAAGGTCAAGTTGTCACTATACAAGATGACCCAAGTCCCTTTTCATCATGAAACATGAATTATCAACCCATTGATGTCATCATACCTCCATCTAGAACACTCTTATGAGCCAAAGACAATTCCTCAACCATGAAGAATGGATCTATATCTTCTTCTACCAATGAGGCATCTACTAGATCATCTATCCCCTCAGATAAAATCCCCACCATAAACCACTTGGAATCTAAATTATAATGTCTTTCACTTGGGGAATATCGCCTCCTCACCCTTGATGCTTTCCCTACTCCCCAGGAGTATGGGAAACTAAACCACCAACCCAATTATGACCCCAATATCAGATCCATTATTACCCATAGACCATCAAACTATTAAACCCATTTCATCTATGGAGGACCTGACAAACCCTTTGATGCTTTTGCCACCTCCTCTTCACCTCAACCATTTACCTCTAGCTTTTCCTATTTGGACAACCTGGACTTTGCCAAGACATACCTCCACAAGTGTGTTTGGAAAGTATTTGGTCTTGGGCAATATGATCATGATCCATATGAGTTGATTTCAATTGAGACTAGAAAACCTCATGAGAAACATGGCCTCAATTTCATTCTTCTCAATCAGAAGAACACCAAACCACATACCTTCACCATTGTTGAGTAATACATCCCTTCCTCACCAACATCTTCTCCCCCTGAGTGTGAGGATGATGACATCATCCTACCTAACTTTTTTTCCATCAACATGATCACTTAGACCCCTAACTTATAAAAAGGAAGGAGTAATTTTAACCATCCCTTTGACCCATCTTGATATGATAGGAGATGACTCTCCTACCATTAATACCATTTAATGTTAGGATGATGATTCCATTCTCACCTATCTTGGTGCCCTAGATTCTTCCATCCATAAATCTCTTCCTCGTAAGACTTCAACCATGTTGAAGGAATCCACTATGGATATCAACTTGGATACTCTAGACAACCCTCATATTATCAAAATTGGCCAATCACAAAATTTTGAAGAACTTCAGGACTTCCCCTCTTTCCTCCAAGATCATAGCATAGCATTTGCTTGGTATTATAGTGAAATGTCAGGAATGGAACCCACCATTTCCACCCATAACATAGTTACCAACCATGATTCGAAGCCCATCAAACATAAACTTTGATGAATGTACCTTTTCATATCCCTTTTCATCAAAGAAGAGCTTTAGCATCTCTTATATATCAATTTCAATCAACCCATTAACTATCCCCAATGGGTCTTGAATGCCATGCCTATCACCAAATAGGGGGACTATGCATTTATGTAGACTTTCATGACCTCAACCTTGTTTTCCCCAAAGATGACTTCCCTCTATCAAGCATCAACTAGCTAGTTGATCTTACAACTAACCACAAGATGTTATCTCTCATGGATAGAATCTTAGGCTACAATTAGATCCTAATTACCCCTGAAGATCAACACAAAACTACCTTTATCACCCCATGGGGGAACTTCTATTATAAGGTCATGCCTTTTGGACTAAATAATGGTAGGGTAACCTACCATGACTTACATATTCATGACCTTATCCACAAAATCATTGATGACTATGTGGATGACCTTCTTAGGAAATCCAAATATTGTAATGGTCATTTGACCATTCTCAAGATTATCTTTGAGTGCCTCATATATTACCATGTCTTCTTTAAATCTAAAAAGTGAATTTTTAGGGTCTTATTAGGAAAGCTCCTTAGATTTATTATCTCCCTTCAGGGAATCAAAGTTACTCCTACCAAAATTAAATCAATCCTCAACATGCTTCCTCAAATCAACCTCAAGTAACTCCATAGTTTGCATGGGAATCTCTAATCTATTTGTCACTTTATCTCTTAGCTCTTAGATTGATACCAACACTTCCATCACCTTCTAAATAAGGATGTATCTTTTAATTTAAATGATGACTATCAAAAGGCCTTTGATTCACTCAAAAAGTAGCTTTTGTCTCCACCTATCCTCACCCCTCCTAAGGATGGTTAACCTTTCTACCTTTATATCTATGCCACTAGCCACTCCATAGGGAAATGTTTTCTCATCAAGATGAATAACATAAAGAGAAAACCATCTACTACATCAATCTCATGCTTATAGAGTATGAGACTCGGTACACCCATACTAAGAAACTTTTCCTAGCCCTAGTCTTCATGGCCACCAACCTTTGCCACTAACTTCTTAACCATAAGACCTATGTCATAACCAATTTTTACCCACTCAAGTATACACACACCAATCCATACCAAAACTAATGTATGGCCAAGTGGATCATGATTCTAGCTGAGTTTGACCTTGAGTTTCTTTAGTAGAAGTTAATTAAAGGGCAAGTCATTTCTAACCAATTGGATGAAGAACCACTAGTAGACAATCAACCTCCTCCTCTTGAGTTTCTTGATGAATCCATCACAACCCTCTCTCAGGTAGACTTCACCTATCAAGTGACCGTGTTCTTTGATAGATCAAAGTGTCAACATGGTGGGGGAACTAACATCATCCTTATTCCCCTTGATGGTGAACCTATTCCTTTATCTTTCAAGCTTGACTTTGAATGTAACAATAATATGGCTAAGTATGAAGCCCTAGTCATAGGCCTTTAAACTACATTAGCCTTAATATTCAAAGAAATAAATATCTTTGGTGACTCCCAACTTGTGGTCAATCAAATCAATGGTTCTTATTATTGTAAAAATGATGTTTTGTAATAGTAAAAATAACTAGTTGATGAAATCTTAACATCATTTAAAAGCTACCATATCTAATTAATCCCATAATTTACTAGCAATTTTGCCAACACCATGGCTTCCCTCACCTCTCAAATCCCATCTATAGCCTCTAACTCTAAAGCTATCTATTATTGTCCATAGACTTACCTATCCCTCTTATATCAAACCAGACTCTCCCACCATCTTCAATGTGGAAGACACCCAACGTGACCTTTGGTATCAGTAGACCTTTGATTATCTTAACCTTTCCATCATTCCTTTTGGTCTTTTTAAGAGTGCTCAAAGAGCATTTATCTAGAGTACCTCATGTTATACCATTATGATGGAATTCTTTATAAATGCAGTGTTGATGGTCTCCTCTTCTATTTCCTACATAGTCATGAAGCCTCTCATGCTATCGATGAAATGCATGATGGAATCTATGGGGACACTTTATTGGCCTCACTATGGTTAAATTTATACTTTGGCTTGGCTACTACTATCATGCCCTTAACCAAGACTATTATGATTATGTGAAAATTTGTGTTAAATATCAACAACATGCCAATTCACATCACACACCTAGTCATAGTCTTTGTGTATCCATTGATTTTTGGCCCTTTTCACAATGGGGCCTAGATCTTATTGGTGAAATTAACCCCAATTATTTATAGTGATTCCATTCTATAATCATTGTGACTAAGTATTTTACCAAATGGGTAGAGGTTATTCCTTTAGTCTTGACCAAAGCAGAAAAGATTGTTGACTTCATCAACCATCACATCATCTATCATTGTGATGTTCCTCACAAAATCATCATTAAAAATGGAAAATATTTTAAAATAAGAAAGTCTAGGGTATTTATGATGCATTCAATATTAAGTTTAGTTTCCCATCACCCTATCACCCTCAAGCAAATGGATAGGCATAATCCTCTAGCAAAACTCTTTACAACATGCTCATTAAAATGGTTAATACGTCAGGTTGGGATTAAAATTTTCACATCCTCTTTGCCTTATGGGCATATTATACTATCATTCAAACCCCTATGGGTGTTACTTCATTCTCTATTATAGAAGTCTTATCTTCTCTTGAAGGCAACCCAAAACCTGAGCCCCTCAATGCTTCACACCTACATCCTTTCTTTTTTTAAAGAGGATCAAGCTCACCTTCTATCTAACTTAACCTCATCCCTTGCTTTCAAACCACGTTCATCTCCCCATTTTAATGGAAACTAATTAAAATTGAATCATGTGATTATCCATCACAATCATGGCCTAATCTTAAATAATGGGTACCTCAGCTCTACCCATGGCATGATTCTCATGGTAATTTCCACCCTCTTTACAGGATGGATTCCCATGATCATTGTCACCTAAACCTCTTTACACCTATTCAACCTTCTTGTGCTTTTAATTTTAACTTCATAAATGTGAACCCTTAAGCCTATATAAACAAGTCTATGTCAAGAAAAATCAAACAAAGAAAAAAGCAAAACCAAAGCTAAATACAATCATGGGTTATTATTAGCATTCATAGACTACTCCCATGAAAGATAGTTATTTAAAACATATTTCGAAATTTCTTAAAATAAGGTAGATTTCTCCCTTGAAGGATGGATATCAAAGACATTTAGAAACACACACAAACTTAGACCACTCCCTTTAAGGATGGCTGAGTAAGGAATTTGTCAAATCATGCAATTTTTTGGAAGCTTCCCACATTGATCATCTTCCTCAACCCTCCAAAAAACAACACCATAAGAAAAAGACCCATTCTCAAGAAAAATAATTTTGAAATATGTAATCGGCTCTCATAAACAATAGAATTTCAAAATCCATAATTAGCTCTCATGAGTAGACTTCCTGCATCGATCAGTCTACACCTTATTAGACATAGACTTGTTTATACTAACTCTTTGGTAACCTTTTAAGAGGCTTGTTAGTCTCATAAGAAGGTTCTATTTTTCATCCATCTCACCTTTATACATTATAATCAAGGTATTTCAAGCTCACTTGACATAAATGTGATCAAGACACATCTTAACCAACTAACGAATTCTAATGTGAAAAATTTGAAGGTCTTATATTCCTTAATCCAATCCAACTTTGGTCTTGTTTTATTCCTTTCCAAATAAGAAGCATTGTTCCCTCTTATTATCATTTATAGCTAATTGATATATTCACTAAGACATTTGTCTCTTGATTATATTCTTTTATCTAGTGTTGTTATTTGACCTACTTTATGTGTTTTTACCTTTAGCAAAATAACCATGATCATAAAATCATATCAACATATATCATGATAAAAAACAAACATCATTAGCATATCCATAAAATATCATATTTACATCAAACCATCCATAAACAATAAAGTAATAATAAAATGTCATCATCATAATCATAAATTTCATAAGCATCATCATCATCATCATAAATAAAAAACCATCACATGCCTAGCTAGGTGAGTCCACATTAGTATCCAATATCCATAACATAAGCATAATCAATATAGCATCATCAATGATCAACGTAACTATAATAAACATCATGAACATAAACATCAAATCACAAGTCATGAATGATAAGCAATAAATAAGGATCATATCTATAAATTGTGGGTCAATAACATCATGATGTATACAACAATATACATGTCTCTCTCTCAAAATGTACATCTCATCGCATCAGCTCATAGGTTGGTATCAAAATGATATACAATAATATATAATATATCATAAACTATATCATGACTATGCCCCTAGGGCACAACTATCTCCTAGAGCATCATTACCTCGTGGTGTCATCCTTTTGATGTCCTTACCTATCTACCCATAAAATCATCCCACTAACCTAGTGTCACCACACTAACACCACCTACCAAACTAGATTTGTACTCACCCCATCAAGGATCATTAGGATAATGCCTCAAGACTATGACCTAATAAGAGTGTAACTCTTCCATTTCAGCTAGATATCATGCCATGGGGATAGTACTTGATGGTCTTGAAGGTGTTATGGCTCCTCCTCTAGTCTATCTGAGGGAGTCTCTCTCCTAGGTGACCAAAGCTAGTGAAGCTCTAGCCTAGTCCCTCTCACTCATAACTACATCCACCTAACCCTATGATGCTACCAATTGACCCTATAAAGCTACCACCTGAGCTTATGATATGGTTAATACTGCTCTTACCTATGCACTTCAGGTAACCCCTTGTACTTGTACCTACTAACCTCTACTAGTTGGGTCAACATCCATAGGCTACCTACCACCATCATTACCACCAAGATATGTTATTTCATATAGTACCTAGTACCATGTAGGGTACCTATCGAAAAATCTTGCATCATCTATCTCAACCCTAGCTAGTAACTCCTCATGATATAGTAATGTTCAGACTAGTTATGGCTCAAGTAGTAAAATCTCTACATCTTCTTGCCTATATCTGGGAATAGACCTAGAATCCCCTATACTAAGCCAAACTATCTCCATAATTTGTTAAAGAGGATGATATCTACCTCCCCATCCCACATACCAAGGATCCACCTACAAATCTGAAAGGACAATGTGTGTCTCTTGTATATATCCCACTCTAGAAACTTGACATATGGCCTCTAGATCATGTCACCAATAACTAATTCCTCAAGTGCACTTTAAAACCAATTTGTATCATGTACCCCACCTCTTTCTCCTATAAGGGTAAAATCCTCTCTCCACCTCATGAATCTAACTATGGGGTCCATTTAGGCATAATCTTCCCATGAAATCTTGATCGATCATAGAACCTAGATGTGCTCATATGCCCAGAAGTGTAGCACAAACTTGACATTAATGTCATATATCTTATGAGATATAAAACCCCATAGCACCTTATATATCTAGACAAGTATCATAGGTACCCAACCAAACACTATATGACTTAGCAGCATCTCCACCAAAACCCCCATCAATAGATACAGGAACCTCCCACTGCTTGAATCTATAATGGCAAATCAAGATACTATGATCATCATCATCACCAAATAGTCTCTTCTCATCCCTCACCCTTTGATATAGTGGAGTATATCTAAATCCTTTTACATACCATCTAAAAAGATCATGGTTATCTCCATATAATAACTCCAAGATCTAATCTCTCTCCTCTCACTCAATGTGATAATTCATCTCCCTTTGAATAGGTAACTGAGTGATCTTCTAAATATCCTTTGGTTATATAGTCACCTCACTAGTGGATAGAAGGAATGTGTTCATTGTCAGATCCCATCTCTCGATGAGGGCCATGATCATCACCAAATCTCATGGCATGTAATGGTAGTGTAACATTTCTCCTAATCCCACCTCTTCCATATGAGCCCAATCCACTGGGGTCATCCCTCGATGAATCTCCAAGAAGATACATGGTACCTAATCATACATCTAAATCTACTCCTATGCCTATAAATGTCTGATAGCAAACCACTTAGTTCTCTTTACTATTTTTGTCTATGAAATTAACCTCTTACTTATACCTACAACTTACCTCCTATCCTCTTTTAAAACATAAATATTATCAAACATTATCTATATGCTAACCAAAAACCACTACCTAACCACACTTCATATTAGCAAGCTAACCCAACATTCAAAACTATCAACATCAATAAACATAACCTTAAAATATTTTTACCATTTAGCTTAGAAATTGATAGTTAGATTACCATTCAACCCATGGTTGTCAATAGTCAATGGTTGGGATGACTATCGATGGTCATTGTGCATGACCGTCAATGGAGCATCCCAAACCTAGCTATCTATTCCTACCCCCTTCCTCCCCTAACCCACTCTACCCTACCACTTTGGATTTTCACTTGCACATTTTAACCAAAAACCAAACAAACCTAATACCTAGGTCAAACCTAATCTACCCTACTCAAAAAACACACAACCAAGCATATACTCAATTTAAATGCAGTACCATAAACAAAATAATCTATTCTACCAATTTAATGCATCCCTTACCTCATTCCTCAACCATCATCAAGGAGTAATTTGGGGACCTACTACCTAACCACATACCCTATTGTGCCCACCCTAGATCATGTTTAGTCTGCTCAGTCCACTCAGTAATCAATCATGCCCACTAATCAATCCTTGTTAACAAATTCACCCAAAATGATAAATAGTCAGGGCTCTAAATTCAAACCATTCAAATGAACAAAATAACAAATAGAATCACTTTTATATTCATGATTTTAGGGTTTACACCCTAACCATAAATGGTTAGGATGACCACTGATGGTCACCTCTACAACCCTTGACCATTGATGGTTAGGATCTTGGAATTTTTCCTATTACCACCTAAACCTTTTAGAATAGAACCAAGCACCCACCTATGGAATTACCTTCTTCACCCACCCTAACCACCTCATCACCTCACCATTGGTATATTTCATCCTAACCTAACATGTATTTTGTGATGACTTTTGCCTAGTATTTTTTATTACAACAATAATAATTTTTATGTTGATCTATTTTTTTGGACTTGTACTACCTTACACACACCTGACCCACTTGTGTCTTCTTAGGAGTACTTCCTACCTTGAATACCCACAACTTCACCTGACCAATTTGTGTTTTCCTTGAGAGTACTTTTTACCTTGAATACCCATAAAAACACATATTTTTCTTAGGATACTTGTATTTATGAGTGTTCCCAATCACCACACCTAAATACAATCATGTGGTCCACTTATCACTTATCTTTCTAGTATTGACCCTAATTTTTACCAACTATGGTAACCTAGTCAATGTGCAATCTTGGCTATTACACTTGTGTTGTACTTTATGTGATTTTTTGTGCTTCCATGCCCAACCTATCACCCACTCCATCACCAACTTAACCACTTATAAAACCTACACCTAATTATATTTTCCCTCATTGATTCCCAATTTAAGGGGGAACACCTCCTCCCATATTCAAGGCGATTGAACCTTCAAATCACACTTCATTTTTTTCTTAATCTTGATAATACAAACTACATAATAAAAAAAGGCAAAATGTAGACACCAAAAATCCACACACAATGGTTCTGAATGTCACAATTCCCTTGAAGCACCACAAGACTCCCTTAGGCCTAACCTTGGTTGTTCAACCCCAAAATATACCTAATACTAGTTATTTTGACCTAATAACTTAACCCACATTTTAAACCAACTTTACCTTGACCCTCAACTATTGATGGTCACCCTAACCATCAATAGTCACCTTAACCATCGATGGTCAGGTTCCACCATCTAAACTAGCTTAACTAACCCTTCACTCTAACTTGATTTTCTATAATTAGCTCATCTAATTCATAGTGAGCCAATTCATGTGTGAGTTAAAATTAGGCATAAATTTGGGCCCCTTTTTAACATCTTATTGTACTTTTCCTTCCTTACCTATAAGAAGAGAAGAGCAAGAGATGAAAAAAGATCCATAACTTCAAGATATTTTGCATCCAAAGTTTATTTATAGGTCACTTCTTCCAACAATCCAATGATCTAGACATCACATTAGATATTCAACTTACCATAGCCCCTTGGTTGATATCCAAGTACCATTACTCTGCTAGAATCATGCCAGAATCCATCAATGAGCCAACTACCTCAACCATTCATTAGATCAATCTCTAGTAAGATTATTTATTTTTAGTCTGTCAAGTAATTTATTTTCATTTTACAATCAACCCAACACAAACTAACTTCTTTTAATTACCATTTTTTATCCCACCAATCTAAATTTTTATCATCTAAACCTAACACATGGTAACCATCGATGATCATACTAACCATCGATGGTTTTTCCAGCTGCTGATGGTCACACCAATCACTGATGGTCATTATGGTAGGAAATAATAGAAAACTATTTTAATCCACCTACCCTCAGCCAAATCTAACTTTTTTTTCATCTACCTATTCACAGACCCCCAACCTATTTTTTAAACCACACCTGAGCCAATTAGCATTAGTATTGACCCACTTATTTCTATATTAGTCATTTTAGTCTATATCTTTATCAAGAATTTCTTATATTTGATATCAATATATTTTTATTATTTATGCAAGTATTTTATCTTCTATTTTATAAATTTAATTATTTAAAACATGTAGATTGACAACCCTCGAGGAACCTCTTGATTCTGGGATCTAGCTAGTGCTAGGTAATCTACCTAACTATCTATCTAACCAAGCATTTGCTTTAGTGATATATTATTTTTAGGTCATTCCTCCCAAGCCAAAGATAATATCTTCACAACCATCTGATTCAATGCACACATAATCAAATAAGTTTTTTATCCATACCAATATCTAGTTTATTTCTTCTTCCCCTTTCAGAATATAAGCTAAAATTCACTGAAGCAATATGTTATAATAAAATTATTTTTTATTTGATCAGTAAAATATGGGTTGAAGGGGCCCATACCCATTACAAAATAAAAATAAAAGATAAGCAGGAAAAAGCAAAATAACCTAGTGAGATAAAAGGGCTAACCCAATAGATTAGCCAAACTATTGATAAACATCATCCAATAGTCAATTAGAAGTACAAAAAGAAAGCTAAAGTAGTGGGGAGAAATAGAGTTAATCTAATTTGGAATAAGTGATCAGTTGTTTGGTCTTTATATTGGATTTTTTATTTTATTTGCCTCTGTTCTAGCTTCCAATGAACTATTCCTCATCCTTATCTGGTTTCTTCCTTTTGGATTCCAAGTGGAGGGATCCTCTTTTATCTTCCTTAGAAACCCAGAGGTCTTCCTCCTCTTTTATATTAAAATTATATCTTTCTTAGCAAATACCTTTAAAACTTTTGGAATTTGTTTTGAATGTGATTATATCATCAAAAAGGGTGACCTCCTCGAGAAATTATTCACAGGATAAAAATAATAATTAGTATATAAGAAGCATAAATAAATTTTAATTTTATCCAAATCTCAAATGTTATATAATAAAATGTATTGAGACATGTTAGACTATAGAAGGAACCATCAAAAATTAAGTGTCAAAAGTGCTTAGACATAAAATACAAAGTAAAAGGAACTAAAAATGCTAGATCTCAAGTTGAGTAATAAATCTCAACATGTAGATACTAAAATAAGTCAATAAGTACTTGATAAAGACAAGCCTAACATGTATTTATCATGCATGACTTGTTTGCATAAATATGGTCCTAACTCACCATTCTTTCACATCTACATGCTACATTATGATTTTTACCCTTCCATCCTATTATTACACACCTATAGGGACCTCACTATCTATTTCAAATTAGAATATTGTTTAACCCTAAAATGGATGGGGATCTTAATTTGGAGTATATGAGGCTAATAATATATAAAGGATAATGCACAAGGGTGGAATCATATATATAGTAGGCTAATTATGTACAAAAGCTAGATATAAACATATATTGAATTTATTATGTTGAGAGTAGGCTAAATATAGAAAATAAAACTAATATATGTATGGAAATGACAAATAAGTAATAGCCTTAGTTGGTTTTGATGCTAACATGGTGTTGGATCTAGAACATATAGAAAGTAGGCTAGAAGATAATTATATAATAGTCATTAGATTATGTATCTAATGCTTCTAGAGCTATGGACACTAATGTCAATCTAAGATAATTGCATAGACATTACCTTATGTATTTGATGTGCCTTATATGAAATACCTATTGGAAAAGGATGTGACCACCTAGATGCTTTTAGGTTTGACTTCACCTTCACTCTAGTGCATTTAGATTTGGGTCATGGACTATTTCTCCTCATGAATTTTCAAAACCCTAGTTATTATTCTTTATCATGACCTTGGGGTAAATGGGTTAGTGGGCACATGGTTTCAAGTTGACCCCAAAGACCCCTTTATCAGTAAGTGTTTCATATATAGCTAATACTCTAAAGAGGGCCTTAGACTGATGCAATTCTTCCCTACATGTTGGATTTTATGTGAATCATATAATATATACAAATCAAGTACAATACTAACCTAGCTTGTAACTTGGTAAATTGAGATCTTAGGATACTCATTTAGTAATTTATACATATAGATGTGATATTCCTATGAATGGTATGGAAATATGAAAGTTTTGTTCAATTTAATGCCTGATAGAGTTCTTTTGATAAGTTTCCTTGGTCTCTCTTGGTCTTTTTTAGGTATTATTCCCATGTTTCTAGTTGAATAATGAATAAGGGTTGATATTTTATTTATATCGATCCCATTGGATAAGTAACTCACATTAAATCACTTAGGCTGACCATTATGATATGTTTCATTTGCAAAATAGATGACTTTAAAGCATTTGACACTTGTATTAGGCAAGGATACTAACATCGATGTTAGTGTCTATCCCAAATGTTAGTGTCTAAGGAGTAAGAAAGTAGGTACAAGTTTAGAACTTATAGAGATTGAAGATAAGTACATTTTAATCATTCTAGGTTAGATAAAATGTTTGGGTCATCAACATAATATTGGTCAGACTAAGAGATTGGCTAAGGGGCATAAGACAAAGTAGATACAATACTTGTCGAAGTGGGAAAGGTCTAGAACTAAGAGGAACAACCAAGGTATAAGTTTTCTAAGTGTACAAGATTGAGGTGCCATATAATCCATAAATATCATTTACATTTACCCCTCCCATTTAGTTTAGTAATGAAATTTCTAGTTTAAAGAAAAGGAATGTGTACTTGGGTATGTATAACACACCTTATCTTTACATGTGCCCAATTTAAGTGTTTTATTGGTGACTAACCTATAACTAAGAGCATGTTATAGGTTATAATTATTACATATAATCTAGAATTAAAAGTACTTGAAATAGACTAAAATTGAAAGAGGAAGGTTTAAGATTACATATATTATTGATGTAACTACCTTCCCTATTAGCAAGTTGATTTGAAAAATATGTATCATTTTAAGGCTCTAAAACTAAGATTAGGATAAATATAGATAAATCTTGAAAATTCATATATCTAAGGAGATAGAGATAGATATAGATATAGATATAGATATAGATATAGATATAGAGAGAAATATTAAAAGGAACATGCCCCCAACTTTAGTTAAAAAGTGAGTTGCCACCTGGTAGTTGAGATTATATCAACCTTGAAACCCAATGATACTTATAACCTAGTTAGGTTGGATGATAAAATAAATTTCAACCTAAAACTTGGCAAAATTGAGTGATTTAATTACTTCAACCATACCAAAAATTGACCCAACTACTTTAGTATATTATCTCATAAAGTTCATAAAAATCTGACCAGGAAATTAGTACGCAAAAGAGTTTTAGAATTTAAGATTGATTTAGATTTTTCAATATTAAGCACAAATTACATATAATATTCACCTTAAATATATCTCATGTTAAAATTATGTATAAAAATGGTACTAATGTATATCATGATGCCACAACTATGAATCTATATCATATAACTATATGTTTTGGCCAATTCATAAAACTATGTAAGTGTGGATAACATGCTTCCAAATCATGCCCCACTATATATGGAAAACTCTAAAAATTTATATGAGTATAAATGTGGAGACATGTTTCCAGAACATGCCCCCACTATAATCTATAAATGTTGAATATTAAATAGGTGTGGAGAATATGATTTCAAAGTATGCCCCCACCGAATCTAAAAACTATGAATGTGTGGAAGCCATGTCCATATGACATGCCCCCACTAAATCTAAAAAGTGATATAAGTACCATATAGTGAATGTGTGGATAACATGCTTCCAAATCATGCCCCCATTAAATCTAAAGACTATGCCAAGTGTGGATAACATGACTCTATTATATTCCCCCACTAATATTCACCCCCTTGAGGTGAATTAAAAATAGGAACTCATAGTTACCTCACCTCAAAAGGATAAGACAATTTAATACTTTGTGAATGGAACCATGTAACATATAAAAGGAACATGTCTAGGAAGATATAGCATTAAAGTGCATATAACCAATGTGATCACATGCAGGCCTAAAATGCATGATAAGGATCATGGAAATATATAAATAGTAAGAGTAAAATATTAACAACCCAAAAAGCACACACATAAGAGAAATCAAAAGCAAGTCAAAAGGAAACGGTATAAGGAGACTACAAATAGATAGCATGTTCAAATGCCAGATAATTAAAGGGTCATGACTTATTCAAATGTCCACAAAATCAAGGATGACATATTCAAATGTCTATACAACAAATAATGACATATGCAAATGTCAAATAAATCATACAAAGGAATGAGGTTCACAAGTAAAGGAGCATATTCAAATGACTAAATAAAGAAGACAATAACAAGGCAAAACACTTAAGTAAGTGCATAAATTAAAATATAATAAACTAACATAAACATGTCATAGTAGTCCATGGATTCAATGTCTTAGGAAAAATTATCAAGTTTAGAGCATATCAAGTACCCCTTGTAATATATAATCATGGATAAATGCATGTGTAAGTACATATGTAAGCTCAAACATGATAATGAAATGTTATCATTAAACCATACAAATTTTGTGTATCAATATCAAATAAGTGGATTCCCCTAATGTCTTCATGGCATTAGTAGAGGGAATGCCCAACATCTAAAATAGGAATAGATCATATATCTATGTATACTTGTACCATACTCAAATATAAGTGTGACACACGTGTGTGTATGTAGGAGTAATTGAATATGCCATCCATCAACATGGAACTAACATATATATACCAAGGAGCCAATAAAACATGTAGGTGCCAAACATATTTTTGAATTTTTTAATGTTTTTTTATTTTTTTATAGTATTTTGTAATTTTTGAAGAGACTACTCTATGATTTCATTCAATGGATGGTCATAAGTATCTCCCCCACTTGATGCCTGATAACACTAAGTTGTATCTCTTACATTATTTACATCATGATTGGTTACGTTGAAAAGGTACATATCATGTTCCTCCTCACATTTTGCACGTGTAGTATAATAAGTACTATTATCATTTGGAACATGCATCAATTTACCTTCATGACAAAAAGAAATACCTTATTGTGTCATGATCTATAAAATTTGTTATGAAGTATTTTGAGAAGACTCCACATTTTTCACATGATGAATTTGTATTTGACCCTTAAAAGGTTGACTTAATGTTTTCATCCAAGATGGATGAATGAAGTAACAAGCATTTGCATGCTTATCTATTATTTTTGTTTTGTCCTTATCAAAATTAAATTATGTAATTTTTTCAAGTGGATTTATTTTATATGTGTTAAGACCCATAGGTTTGAATAGGTTATGTGTTAGGTGATCAAGTTGATCAAATTTTAAGTTATGCACTTTTTCATCTGTCATATCATAAGTTATATCATCATCACTATCATAGTAATCTAAAACATTGCCATATTTTTGCCCAATATTGCCTAATAAAGAAAGCTTAAATGTTGGGGAATTTTGTAGTTATATTGGCTCTTTTGGTAATGGTTCTTTCTCCTTATGCATATCTATGTGTAGCTCAAATTTTAGTGCCTTATTTGCATCTAAAGACAAAGGATCCATTATACTTGACTTGCCTATGTGTATATGTTCAAGAGGGAAAAAAAATTAGGTGGTACCAGTGTAGGGATGCCTTCAATTTTAAATGTATCATTTTGAAAAATTTGAAAGGTTTATCATCAACAAGCATGGATAATAACATTCCATCATGTATGAATTTTACACATCAATGAAGTGTAGATGAGACAACTTCCATTAAATGTATCCAAGGTCTACCCAAAAGTAAATTATAATTTAAGGATTGAGACATGAACTAAAAATTAGTTGAAATAGTTTTTTGTCCTAAGGTCACATCTAATTTAATTTTACCAATCACAGGGCTATGTGAATTGTCAAACCCTTTTATGTGCATAACTATGTTTTGAAGAATATTTTTGTTAATACCCAAGATGGTTAAGAATTATATGCTTAAAATGTTGAGGCCTAATCCATTATCAATGATCACCCTTTTGATACCTTTATTTTGCATTGTCACTTATATGAATAAAGTAAAAGTTTGGTCAATATTATCTTTGAATGGTAAATCTATTGGATCAAAGGTGAGGATCTTATTATTGTTCTTGAGATATTTCATGATATTCATAAAATAAGTAGGCTCAATATCACTTAGAACTTGTGTCTCATGAAAAGCCTCATATAGGATATCCTTATAAACATTATATTGATTTAGGATGTCAAGGATTGAAATTTTTTCATGTGTATTGCTCATTTGGTCAATAATGTGATATCCATTGGATTTTATTACTAAATTAGGTTTAAGAGGCACATGTTTTATATTAATAGGTGGTAGGATGGGTTGAGTAACCTTACCTCTTGGAGTAGTAATAGCATGGACCATAAAATCCAATATAATCCATGGGTGAATAATGGGTGTGGGATGGTATCTATCATTCAAATTAAAAATTAGGTAGGATGAATTTTTTAGAGCATACACGTTGGCATCTAAAAATTGGTTCCTTTAACATTACAAAAGGAATTTTAAAGAGAGATAGAATTTTGTTTCCACTTTAAAACCCTCTCATTATTGACATGGATTTGCTTAGCATATTTAGCAATATAGCTAATATAGCAAACCATAACAACTATAATGTATTAGACCATGAAATAATTTTCATAGATATCCACAGCAAATATTATTGCAAAATCATAGTAATCAAAGATGAGTACAGAAAAAAATTAGAAATCCCTAATTTCTCCTAGGGTTTGATGTTGAAAGATCAATTTCACCAAATGTTTAACCCTAAAATGGATGAGGATCATAATTTAGATTATATAGGGTTAATAATATAGAAATGATAATTCATAAAGGTGATAACTAGATCTATAGTAAGCCAATTGGGAGTTAAACTCGTATATCTATAAATGATGGAGTACTTTTGATAAGTTTCCTTAGTCTCTCTTGGTCTTTTCTAGGTATTATTCTTATGGTTTTAGGTGAGGAATGAATGAGGGTTGATATTGTATTTATATAAATCCCTTTGGAGAAGTAACTCACATTAAATCACTTAATTTGACCATTAGGATACATTTCATTTTAAAAATAGATGACTTTAAGGCACTGGACACTTGTGTAGGGTTAGGACACTAACATTGATGCTAGTGTCTATCTTGGATGTTAGTGTCTAATGAGCAAGAGAGTATATACAAGTTTAGAACTTGTATAGATGGAGGATAAGTACATTTTAAGCATTATGGTCAAGATAGAAGGCTTGGGTCATCAATATAAGACTATTTAGACTAAGATATAGGAAAAGTGGTATAAGATAGAGTAGATGCAATACTTACAAAAGTGGGAAAGGTCTACAATTGGGAGGAATAGCCAATGTCTGATTTTTCCAAGTATATAAGACTAAGGTGCCATATAATTCATAAATATCATCTACACATATTATCCTATACAGACATGACTATATGTTTAATTTAGTCCACCTATGCATAAATTAGTAATGTCAACTGGGTTAGTATTTCCAGTTGACTTGATCCTAATATACCACCCTCTCCTTGAAATGGATACGTTTTAAAATAAAACCTTTATTTAGGGTTATCCCATCTACCATCATGTATGTGGTGTGATAAATTACCCAACTAGACTCATATATATACAAATTAATCCCTCATTTGATATGGGACTTGGAACTTATTTGGTACCCATATATACCCTATTTCACATCAATAATATCTTCCATATTCTTCCCAAATTACAAATCACTCACTATGAGTAATCACAATCCAATTTTGAAGCACCTAAAATACATGTCAGAGTGAACATTATCAAGTATGAAATACAAATCATTAGTTTCATTCATATAGAGGAGTACAATTGTAAAATCACACTAGGTGGTAGAACTATATGTGGCTTTATTTCCCAAATTAGAGTATTAGATAGTAGGTAATAATTAATCATCAATAGGGGTGACTAGGGTCAGCTCAACCCATTAAACTTTCCCAAATTTTGTAGGTTTTTATCCCTCATAAGCACACCTAGGGTTTCAAGGTAAAGGAGACTAATTTATAGATATGTTTTCATCATCAATTTTTGGCATCAAACATACCATCTTTCATATACATGTGAAGATGACCATATGGTCACATACCCATGTTTTGACATAAGTCACTACCAACCACTACAAGACAATATTAACAATTGATACTAACACTGATGAAACTTGCCCTATGAAAATAGAAATATATTTATAGAACCTCATGAATCATAATCTTACTTGAGTCTATTTTCCACTGTCAGAACACGGTCATAGCTAGTCAGTCAAAAAATCTAAGTAATACTCCCTTTGTTATACTTAATATACTTATAAAATGTCACTTGTCAAATCATTATAATCAGTTTTAGTATTTTACATTCTTGAATTCCATATCTATCAATATAAATTATTTACTAATTTCTAACCTATTAGGGTTTATAAAATCAAATTAAGATAATACATATTGGTGAACTTGTACATTGACAAAAATGTGTCAAACCCTATGTCTTTCTTAAGGTTTCAAATTTCATACTTAGGGATTTTATTTTCATACCTGATATCTTATTATTCCCTATTAATACTAATTACCCATGGCTATATTGAGTGAACATTATTTATTGATGCAAGTTATGAAGGTAATATTTTCATATTGTTCTACTTGGATATTATATATAATTTGGATCAAGTATGTAAATCAATGGATCCAATCTAAGAAAACTAACAAGGATATAATTAACAATGAGCAATCCAAAGCATTCCTCAAATCATATTATTTCAACATCTAATCTGAGTTGCCTTTTATTACCATAAGACATTAAAGGGTTTTCATGACCTCCTTTATTCCCCCTACTCCCTTTACAAATTATACAGTACATACTACACACCCTATTAATGTATTTATCATGAATGTTAAGACTAATAATACTCATGAAACAATTATTGTAGATCAAATGGATGTCATGGATAACCAAGAATTCAATAATATCTTAACTTGAATCCACATCAAATTTATATAATGTTATATATTAGAAGAGATAAACATAAAAATTTAGCCCAAACTACTACATCTAGGGGACAATATGACCTTTTTTATGATATCAACCCATTTTTTGATCTAGTACTTCCACTTCAAGTGTTCAAGTCTCTATTATTAGTATTATCCCTATGTCTACACCTCTAGTGACATACGTGACATCCACCTAAGTTGTGGGGGAAACACAAAGATTCTAACATATTTCCATACCTAGTCCTACAAAAGTAATATTTATAGCTCCTATGATGACTACACATGTGACCTCATCAACCTTGACTATTTCATGTTCCCTTGAGTGTATTATTATAGCTATGTAGGTTATGGTGTTATAGTTAGATCAAGGTGCACCTAGAGATAGTACTTTAATAGATTCACATGACTTACTTTATAACCCATTATCCCCTGATATAGAAGCTTATATTTTACCTACAATTTTCATAGTTGTTAAGCTTCCACTATATGAAGGTAAAGTGATCCATAACAACACCTTCAATCTTTCCATGCAAGATGTTTGGATTATGCATATAATGACAAATTATTAATGAAGATGTTCCCAGGTCTCAAAGAATATGATTTGTGATGGTTCTATGACCTTCCACTCCAATCAATTAGACAATTCAACCCTTTTTAGATATCAATTTCTATCACATTTCACTATCAACATTGGTAAAAAAACTATCTTATACACAAATTTATAAATTCAAGTAAGTGTCCAATAAACTGATCAGTGATTATGTACTTTGGTAAAATACTATGCTAGCTAAGATGACTAATTTTATGGTCTATAATGAGTTACAAGACATATTCAAGCCAATATAAGCTTACTTTCACCACTCCATGAGTCAATTATATTCAAGAGATTAAAATAATTTGAAAATGCTAAAAAATAAGACATAATAAACAATATTGTAGTGATGGCAACACTATTCATTTAAATACACCTATAGAGGGATATACACCACAAAATAAGGGATCTCATAAGTTGAGAATATTTAATTATCCATTTATAAAGAATTATATGATAGATCTTAAGTATACTTCATTTAATATGCATCCACCACCTATGACATATGATCACCCCATCAATGTGATTATTGGTACACTTATCAACACATCACCATAATGTCCTCTAATCACATTTGATAATTATGACACTAATTTAAATTAATTCAAGGTATTTATGCCTATCAATGGGACTCATGGTATTCTCAATCACAATGATAGGTTCAAATCTGAGGGGTTAGAGTATATATGTTATCGATGATGATTTATATTTTCATGCACTAATCCTACAATCTTATATCAATGACCAACCCACTCATATTGTCATGATTGATAATGGGTCAAGTGATAATGTATGCACTATGACACTTATTCACTCCCATGGATATATATATATATATATATATATCATGATAAATAAGATACATTAAAAATAACTAATGGATTCTCTAGAGAGAAATATAATATCTTGGGACACATAGAGTTACCTATTCAGTAGGGATACACCATATTATCCAATCCATTCTTAGTTCTACAGAGTAATGAGGTATTTTACATTTTTTTATGATGCCCTTGGATGCAAAATCTTCATGTAGTACCATCTATGGTGCATCAATGTCTTAAATTTTCATGCCCAAAAAATCTATCCCAAAACACATGTAATTTTATATGAGTATATACATAATGTATATATTTTATGCTTAGTATATCTACATATTTTTATTTTTATTTCCTTTATTTATATTCAATTTAAGATCCTAATTCAAGTGTGTGTGTGTGTGTGTGTGTGTGTGTGTGTGTGTGTGTGTGTGTGAGATTAAATATAGACCTTAGATATTTTAAGGGTAAATTTTGGAGGATAATTATGCCTCCAATCTAGTGCAAGGGTGAGTTATGACATGGCCATTAAGATCCTTAAATACAAATTTCATAAGTTAAATAAAAGTACAATAAAGCCAAGTTAAGTGTTATAACCAACTCAAACTAAAAAAGGGGAGTAGTGATACGGCCATCGAGTTTGTTGAATCCCATTCATATTACTCAAAGGAGCCAACTACTATAGATATAAAAGGCTCAAAATAATGTTTTTTTTTTTAAATAGTGTTTCTTTGTAAAAATAGTACTTCTTGGTAAAATACTTTGAATATGCATTTGCGATTTTTGATGCACTTACATGGAATATGTACCTCTAATGTGTCTCAATCTAAAGTATCTATAAAAATGTGACATATTCTCTATAATTATGTATAATATATGTCACAAATCTAAAAAACTTTATCCCAAATCTATAAAATCGGTGCCAAATATATAGGATTCTAACCCAATTGTATATTTAAATATGTAAACTATATCAAATATTACCAACTGTGTATGTGTGGAGTCATGTATATATGACATGCCCCCATTAATATGCCCCTCCTTTTGAGGTTAGGGGAATGTAATTTGGTAGTCACCTTACCTTAAAAGAATAAGATAATTGTATTATGTGTATGAATCAAGTAACATATATGAGTATCATGTATAAGTAGATATATCAATGAATCTTACAATGTGTGATCATAAAAATCCATAAGATGCATGATATAGATCATGGAAACATATATAAAATGACAATATAAACTCAAAAAAAATCAAGTACACACATAAAATCACTCAATGTTAAACAAAAAAGGATCTAAGGAGATCAAAAACAAGGGGCGTGTTCAAATGTCACACACTCAAAGGGAGGACATATTCAAATTTCCACACAAATAAATAAAAATATGTGGCATAGGGGCTTATAAGTAAGGAACATATTCAAGCATTCCACAAGTAAGACAATAGAAAACAATAAATACACTCAATGAATTCATAATGTGAATAAATGAAATCTGAGTAACGAGAATAAGTATATCATAATAGTCCCTATGTATATGTGTTAGTAAAAACTTCCATGTAACATAACATATCAAGTGCATGGTATAAGATGTGAGCATGAGTATAGACATGTGTAAGTGTTAGTATAAAATCTCAACATGATAATGGAAAAGAGATCATAAAATAATATAGCATGTATCAATCATGATTAAATATAAGTCAGATGCCCCCAACATGGTGTCTCATGTAGGAAAAAGAAAGGTCCAACATCTCTATGTACATGTATCATGGATATAGTGTATTCATGTATCATACTCAAGTATGCATGAAACATATATATGTATAGAAAATAAATTATATGCCATATGCTAACATAAAATAAACAACATAGATGCCAAGGATCTAGTATACATGGGTATGCTACATATGTTTTTTGTATTTTTTATTTATTTAAATGTTTTTGTAGTTTCTTGGATTTTTTATTTGTTTTTATATATTTTAATGAATATTTTATTTGTTGGACTTTTGATTATTTATATAAATTGTATAATTTATATAATGATCTCAAGAGGAGGATGAGAATATATGAGTAGTGAATGAATAACATTTCATAAATAAAATGTGTCATATGTGTGCATAGCAGAATCAAAAACTGTAGCATGGTCTTTTAGTAAGTTTGTACTTGCTATTTTTATTTTGACTTTGTCTGTATTTGATTTTACATCTTCTCATGATGGATTTAACATATATGTACCAAATCCTATAGGTATCAATAGGTTATGTAGCAAGTTATCAAGTAGATCAAAACAAAATTTAATGAATTGTTCATCTGAAGATATATGAGTAGAGGTAGTGAAAGGGTATTGATTTGAGAAAAGGATTGTAATTGCATCATTCTCAACCATATTTAGAACTTTATATTTTGAAAGTGTCTCTTGATTTTTGAAATCATTTTTTAAAAATCCTACTTTAAAAATTTGATGTGTCCGTTGCTCTTTTTTAACATTACCTTTTATAATTATTTCTCTTCATGGTGTTCTCTTTTATAATTTTGATTTTTCATCTTGATCTTTTTGTAACATTATTTGTCCTAGCTTCGCCTTTTGAATATGGTATTTCTCTATTTATGTCTTTTGAATATTTTCTTACACTAAGTTTTGTATTTGAAAATGTTTTTGTTTGGAATTATCCTTTGATACCCATACTTGTTATTTTTGGACTTATGCATTATAATATGTACTCATAATGTGAGTGGTTTTCTTGATTGATTTATCAGTTATAGGATCACCACTATCACCACTTTTTATTTTTTTCTTCAAGGCAAAACATTAACTTGTATGATGCCCATACATTATATGATAGGCATAATCATATTTTGATTATCTAAGAAGTTGTACAAGAGGTAATTTGATCACTTTGTTTTGAATCATTTCTCTAATAATTTCACTTGGATTCTTATTAACACTTTGTTCACTTTTAAATCACTAGTTGTAAATGAATTATCTTTTAGCTCCTTATTTTGATATGAAACCTTGTTGGGCACAACATTTCTAGATGAATATGAAAAAAAATGGTTGACACTACCATATTTTATATTTGGCATGTATGTAAACTAATATTTTAATGATGTGATCTTTAAACTAAAATATTGATGTTGTTTTACTAACTCTCCTTTCATAATGACAATTTGGTCCTTGAGGGATTCACAGGCACAAACACTAGGTACTTAAAATTTAATATGCTTACACACACCATCTGAAGGGGATGTGGGAGGTGGAGGGGTTTTAAAAATTATAGTTACAATAGGATGGGCCACCTTACCCCTTGGAGTAGTGATAGTATGGACCTGGTTAGAGGAAAAGTAACTATCAACCTCTTTAGGGTTAAGAGGAGGAAAAAGTTATTTTTTATCCATTTTAAATGCTCCAACGAGTAAAATGAGAAAAAGATAAGAGATACATATAAATTATATGGAATGATCCAATATGATAATAAAAATTAGAACTAAATATTAGTGAAATCTAAAACCCTAGAAGGATAAAAACCGTAAGACAAGCTAGGATTTGCATGATAAGACTCAGAGGTCAAGTTCACCAAATGTTTAACCCTTTTTGATTGGGTGGGGGATAAATGAGTAGAATAAGATAATCATATGGATGAATAAAATTGTTCTAGAGTAAGCTAATTAAATTTATTTAGATAACACATACTAAATCTAAAAAATTACTATAGATGGAAATTATAATTCCAATTGATATTCTAATAATTATAACATAAGGAAGAGATAATACTTAGCTTATTTTCAAACATGCATGTAGATTAAGTTGTGTATAGGTGAAATAAATTAGGTTTATGCTCAAGACCCAATCATCATATTTTAAAAATATTATTTTTAGAGGCTTAGACACTTGCATCAACATTTATGTCTATATTTCAATGGTTCTATCTTGTATGGAATATTTATTATATTTTAAAGTGACTACTTTTTCATGTTAGGGTTTTCTTTCACCTTTTTGGTTATGTATCTAGATTGTGTACATAGGCTCTGTATGATTGTGTATATCTAAAACCCTAGTTTATCACCTTAGGTTAGGTCACCTTACCAAATGGGTTGGTGGGTTTATGATGTTGATCTTACCTCATGGACCCCCTATAAATGAGCATTGCCTACATATCTAATACTCTAATAATTTTATTAGATATATTTAGTTCTCTCCTACATGTGTGTTTATGTGTGTATAAGGGTGTAATATGTTATATGCAACAGCATGCAATGATCTATATTGTAACTTGACAAATGTCATTAATGAGATGTCATTTGAATGCTTCATACCTATGATATGACTACTCCTATTACTGATATATAAATATGAAAGAATAAGATAATATAACTTAGTTTTGTAATTGATAAAATGAGCTTGAATAGGTGTTTGCTTGGTATTTGATATATATGATAAATATTAATGAATGGTCTTTTTTTTTTTTTATACCATACCTATTTAAATTGTCTCATAAATGGGTTAGATAAGACAAATATGCTAACCCAGGCATTTCAAAATATTTGTAGTTTGGATGACTTTTGAGGTATATACACTTGATAAGGAAACTAGACACTATCACAATGCTATTTTTCCTATGAAAATGAAAGTGTTTGGTAGGATAAAAAACTATTGAAGGTATATATATTATAGTGAAGGATATAGATAATATTCTAAGTTTTTTTAGTGTATATGTGATTTAGGTCATTAGAATGATAGGGTCTGAATATAAGATAAGTAGTTAAGCATGATGAGATGGTAAATGTGAGCCTTTCGATAGCTAAAAGGTCTAAGACTAAAGGGTATATCCATTATTGGTATTTTTCAAGTATACAAGATTGAGATGTTATATATAATAATATTTTAGTATCTACACTAGGTTACATAAGCATAACAACAATTATCAATTGTGTTTTTTTTACCATATAGTTTCATTATAAATTTATAATGCCCTTTCTACTAGTTAAATTATTCTCCAAGTTTTCTCTTATTCAATTTTTAGAATTATCAAATGTCAACATATATTTATTACTATATAATTGGATTCACTATGAATAGAATAAGGTTTTTAATTCAATATTTGATGTTATTTTTCTTAGGTAGTTCCCATAGTGCCATACTGTCATATTTTGATATTGTCATACTATCATCCAAATTTGTCACAACCTAGCTAAAAAACCTAAATAATTAATACTACCATATAATTATAATAAGTAGCATGTGAAACAATAATATTGTGTTATTGTGACATAATACTAAACAATTTGAGCACCATTCCATGGTGAGAGTGTAATGTGAAAAAATAAAGTGACATCTGAATAGAGAAATATCAATGCTAATATAGAATTACAATCATTGTGCTCTATAAATAACCTTCTTAGACCTCCCAATAAAATCCTCCTTAGAACTCCCAATAAAAAACCTCTTTAGACCTCCCAATAAATAAGAAATCAAATGCTTTAGCTAAATCCTATATAAAACCACCATGTCTGGTGAATGGGAAGGATGGTATCATGAACCTACCCATACAGGTTCCCATCTCAACCTAATAGTTATATTCCAAGCTGCTTATTCTCCCCCATACCCACATAATGCATCAATTATGCACATAATTAACATATATGAAACTAGCATGTAAAATTAGAAAAAAAAACTCAAAATCAATTGATCGAATAAATAAATAAAAATTATTAAGACCAAGTAGTCTCAAAAATAAAATCAAAATTTGTAAATTTAAATTTTTAAAAAAATCAATGAACAATTGAATAATTTATCAATTTTCAAAAAAATAAGAAAGAAGTGTTGGTTTTAAAACAACTTAAATTGTCAATTAATTCAAAATAATTTTGAAAATGTATCACATCACGAGCATTATATGGCTTAGTAAGCCACCCAATGGAAGAAGGAAATAAGTATCGATTACCTTCCAAAGATAACATAAAAAATAATATCTTGATTACCTCTCATAGGTAAGAGAAAACAATTCAATTACCTCCCAAATCTAGGAGAAATAATAACTTGGTTACCTCCTAGAGGTAAGAGTAAATAACTGGATTACCTCCCTAATGTAAGAGAAAACAACTGAGATAACATCCTTCATAATAGTGATACAAATACATATATCACTATTGTAGTTTAAATAAGAAGGGCACACAAGAAACCCATGTACATGGCATCCCAATGCCCCAAAAGTATCCCATGAAAATATTCTTGTTTTCCATGTTTGACTAATAATAATCTCAGCTATTACCAAGCTAACATCCCTGACTTAGAATACCCTTGTCTAACCATTGGTATCTAAATATATATTATGAATAGATAGTCTGATGTGACATCTCTCTATGTGCCTAAGTAGACAATAGGTTAAATCACAAGGGTTTTTATTTCAACAACCACCAAAGTGGTGAATGGAGGAACACACAACTGTATAACAATAGTTTCACATAGGCATTATATGTTTTCATGGATGGATGTTACTTCACACAACATTTACACACATGAGATTACACATGAGGCACATCAAAAAATCATTGACATTCATAATAGTACAATTTAGTTACACAACACCATTGTCACATTTGTAGCACAACATACATACTACAATCATAAAATAATGTTGTTTATTTAGAGAGGATGAATTTTTTAAGAGGTTTAATACTAAATTAATAGTTTTGGGAATATTGGTGTATTATTTATAATATATTTAAAGGTATAGAATGTGAAATTAGTAAATAAATATATAATAATTAATCTATGGATTTGTATAATTTTATTGTAATTTAAAATTTTATAAAAATAGTAATAAGGGAGAGAAAATAAGACTTAATTGGAAACTAACTGAGATGACTATTATAGGGTCTAAAATTCATTGTGTATGACTGGGACACTATCATAAATCAAGATCTGGCCTTCATTTTATGATTGGATAGGAGCACCAAAATAGGACACCCTAGGGTCTGGCATTATAGTCTTCTTTTATCATTGTTGTCTAGGAGATTTGAGCTTTCTAGGTTTTGTTCACTATCTTTATGAGCCTGCCTATGAAATTTTGATTATTGGATGTCAACAAAACTCCTTCTAGAGCTGATTTAGTCTTCAAACCCTAGACTCCATTATTCTTTAACAAAATTTGGGAAAGAGGGGGGGTTAGTGTGTGTGATGCACTAAATGTGTATCCACACCCCTTGTGTGGGCATGCTACCTATATACCTATACTTTGAAGAGGGATCAAACCATATGTAGTTCTCCCACTTGATGTGCTTTATGAAATAGTGTGTATGAAGATGCAAAATTCTAAACTATGTGTTTTTGAGGTGGCTAGGTATTGGTATAAGGATTTGGATGTGTTTATAGTTGTATTGGATGGCTATAATGCATAGAATAGGGAAGTATGCCTAAGTAGTCTTACTTGTATTCTTGTTTGCTTTGTGAAATTTGATTGGAATTTTATAAATATATATTGGTCATGGGTGTAATGTATTCACTTCAGGCCAATAAGGAGGATAAAAACTTAAAAAAACTAATCATTGAAGGTAAAAATGCACTTAGACAAGAGTGTCAGAAATGAACACCCTAGGGTCTGGCACTATAGTCCAAGTTGGGCACTATAGTCCTAAAGTAATGGGACCTAAGGGGATGGAATCATCACTAAAAATTATACTTGAAGGAGGTGGAATCACCATTTAGAAGGCTATGAATGATTGATAATCAGTGAAAGATGCCTATGAGGGTTATGAGAGAAAGAAAGAGGGACTTATGGGTTGGGTGTCACAAACCATACTCAAGTTACTAATTTTCACATTTATATGGCTACATTTGCCCCCCCTTTACTTTAGTGATACCAAAAAGTGAAATACTAGGATAAAGGAAAAATAGAAAGCATACCTAAACTTACTTGCAAGGGTGAAGCTCATGAAGCTATGTGATGTTGGGTGTGCATAGAGAGAGCACACTATGAAGTGTAAATTTACAAAATAAAAAAAGAGTATATCAGTTCTTACTAGATACATTATATCTAAAATAATAATGTACAAAGTTAGATAAGAGAGAGAGAGAGAGAGAGAAGAAGACAAAGGAATGAATACACCTCACCAGGGATGCAAATGAATACAAAACCTATTATGATGCTGAGTGATGTTGAGTAATGTTGATTAATATTAGATGATGTTGTACCAAGAGTAATATAATGAATGTAATTGAGTGCTCAATTCCCTAAGAGTGGGTCAAGAATGTAAAGGCTAGTGATTTAACTCCATCATCACCCACTAAGTGAAGCTAAATGATCCTACATGTGTTAATCAATGTTTGGACTATGTTTCCAATCCCTCTGAGAAGTTGGCTCAAGAATACAAATGCTAGCTAGTCCTTTGGATTCATCATTGCCCCATGAATTGAAGGTATGAACTAATATCAATATGAAATGTGTGGCATATGAGATGGCTCCTAAATCCCATGAATGCTCTATAATTTGATAATGTGGTGTCGATAGTTGAATGTATGTTGGAAACTAGGCCACTCTTGGCCACTCCAAAAGGTGGAGATTAGGCTTGTATGAAAGCCACTCCAAAAATGGCACTAGGATTATATAAAATCCATTCCAAAATATGGAGGTTAGGATTGTATGAAAGCCACTCCAAAATTATGCCAACCACCTACATATTAAATAAGGCACACAATAGCTGAGAATGTCTAGGTAATATGCTAAACTTGGAAATAAAAGAAGATAAATGTGCCGCACGCATTTCCCCTAATCACTAGTATCTAAAACATGGATTTTAATTTAGAAGTTATACCAACTGTCCTATCTAAAATTAAAAGTGAGAGCCATCATGTCATGCATGATGTCCCCTATACCTAGATTCTCTAAGAAAAACCATACTAAAACTATTGTATCTAAACTAGTATAAATGTGCAAAATTATAGTTGAACCTACTTTTCTACCTATTTTTGGAAAACCTAATTTTTTTTATTTGGATAGGAACACCAAAAATTTACACCCTACTATCTGACACTATAGTCCAATCTTGGAGCTATTGTCTTGGGATAATTATGATGATTATTCTATGATTTTGACTATCTTCCTAGTTTGTTCTACTTGGTTTGAAGTCTGGTTATTGTTCTGGGTGTTTTGAATGTTGATTGTTTTTACCATTAGGAGCTCTGATCTTTGTGAAAAAAACCCATATATGTTTCCCCCTCTTTTGAGGGTAGGAATGAAGACCCTATAATTACTACCCTTAGAATAAAGATCCCTATAAGTGTGTTATGTTACAAAGATACATGATATAGCAATGATAATCGATAAGATATCTTAAGATATAGCATGGTTTGTAATGAGAGATTGTTAGATTAATAGGGGTATGCCTAGATAGATATAATAATGTAATATCATGTACAATGTACTGAATTCAAATTGGAAGTCTGATTAGTTGTTGTTATTATTTGGTAAGGAGGGATGGAACATGATGTCCATTATGGCATCCAATAAATCAAGATAATATATGATGTGGATCATGGAATTATAAATAATTGAAAAGCAATCAAGTAAGAATCATACAAGGCAAGAATCAAGAAGCATAAAATAATGGCCAAGGGGCCAAACAAACAAGAGAAATGGGCACATGTCACTCAAACTAGAAAGCAAGCATACAAGGCATGTTCAAATTCTATATACACACACAAATAAAAATAAGCAAGGTTGGCATGACAGCCACAATCACAGATAAGAGTACAAGAAAAGGACATTGGAAAATGTCCTAAGGCACACATAATAATAGAATCAAATGACATTGGTAAATGTCCTAAGGGACATACAAAAGATAATCAAAAATTAAGAAATGCAATCACATATAGATACACAAAGTAAGAAAGGAAAGCATGCAAATATGGGAAATACAATTACATCTAACAAATCAGAGCAAGAAGTGAAAGTATGCAAGAAATGTACTATAAGACTAGGTATATGATAATAAATACACAAGTTTTATATACTAGTGAAATGTCAATAAAGTAATATGTGTAAGCTAGTAAGTAATGTACATCAATATGATAACTAGAGTGTGTGATGTAGGAATGACATAACCTAGATGGTGTATTCATGTAGAAGATGCCCCCAGTGGGTATGTATATCAATGTGTGTCTCGATTATAGAAGTAGGATTCCCCTCAATGGATAGAGTGAAGTAATCAAGGATATGGATGTCACTACACACATTCAAAGAAGAACAAGTGAAGCATGATAATATAGATAAATTGAAAAACAATATCATAGAATAGCAAATGTAAGTTTAGCATTGTAGTATAAATGTAAAGATGGATAATGCATACAATTTAAATATTTTTGATGTTTAAATTATTTGAATGTTTTAGATTTTTCAATTTTGTATTATTTTTGTATTTTGACATATTTGAATGTTTTTGGTATTTTTGATAATATCTATGTACAATCAATCAAAAAAAGACTATGTACAATAAATACTAAGAATAAATGATACTAACTAATGAGTCTCATGTGAGACTCCCTATCATAGTGTCCTATATCAAGAAGGGGGATCGTTCATGATCATGAAGCATGAGGGAAGGGCTAAGACTATGGCTCTAAAAGTTGTATATGTTGTAAATTATCTAAAATCTCTAAATTAAAAATTGACTATGGGGTCCCCTTATAACTCTAAGAAGTGGATGCAACTATAGGGCTCTTAGGGACCCATATGGTAGTAGGAAAATCTCTTTAAACATGTTCTCTTTGAGTGGATGCATGATACCTCAATGATATTTCTCTAGGTGTGAACAATGTAACTAGAAGCTATCTAGAATCTTGAAACTATGGTTGCTTTGAAATAGACCTCTATCGTAGTGTATGAACTCTCTATGTTGGTGATGGAGGCCTCAACTATGTCTAAATCTGAATTAGAGGAGAAATTTAAACTGGTGGAAAAACTAAAATTGGTGGAAAAACTAAAATTAGTGAATAAAAGAAAGTATATGGCTCTAAGGTGGGGAGTGGTAACTCATATGGAACTCCACCAACTATAACAACCTAATTAGCATGACTGAATTTCATGTATCTATAAACTATCAAAGGTAATGCATAAAGTTTTTGAATCCATGGTCAATGAATTAACATATCAAAAACTCTTACACTACAAAATATAATAAAGGGTGTGGCCACGTGTTGGACCACCCTATAGAGGAAGTACAATCTCACCCAATGAACTATATATGTGCTCACTAAATCTATTGATAACTATGTCCTTTAGGGTAATATCCTATTCTAAATATCCCAAATGTTATGGTAATGTCATAGCACACATGTTCACACTGGATCCATTATCTATGAGATCACTATGAATAAGATGATTATGAATTTAAGCTCTGATAAAGAGTGCATGATAATTTGAATCATCCTTGACTATCTCCTGCTCTGAGAAGGAGATGGAAGGTATAGTTGGAACTCTAGAATTGTATACACCAATCATGTTGCTCAAAGGATTTAACTTAGTTTAAGGTGTCTTGTATGTATCTAGTGTGGGATGTGCATGATATACATGATGAACACCTGATGTATCCCCCATATCTTGTTTAGAATGTTGTGGAAAAGGATCTGAGAAGATTTCCAAAGTTTTATCCTATGTTTGCTTTGCCTAAGGAGGCTCAACTAAAGTACCAAGATCAATAATGTTTCTATATATCAAGTCCTATATCTTGTGTCTCAAACTAATGCATCTATTTTTTGTATGTCCTAGTACCTTATGAAACTCACAAAATGCATGTTAATCATATCCCCATGGAAGAGGCTTTGTTGGATTAACTTTTGAATAAGAGGGAGAGTTATGATATTACATTCCAAAATCTATTGTAAAACTCTAGCTAGAAGAACTCGTAGATTGGTAAAGGTTCACTGAGGAGGTGCTGATAAAACCAATGTTGATGGGGCTTTGAAGCCACATTAACTATAGGTTGATTTTGACCCTTGCTATCGTTTACCTTGACTTTGTATAGGACTTTGTCGTTACTCTTGTTTATTGTTTATGATATACTTGTGTACTTGATTTTTCCCATTGAAATTAGTTTAACTCCCCTTTCCTTTAGAGTATGACACAATTCAATGAAGTAAGATAACCTTATAAACGTTACTAATTCATGTAAAGTTGGTAGAAGACTCCATTTGAAGAGATCTTGTAACTCTTGATTAGCCATGGGGCTATTCATCTTAGTCAGGATAATCTTATATTGAATAACATAATCTATGAAATGCTCATTTGACATTTGTTTCTATTGTGAAACTTGGGTATATGAAACCTTATCACCAATATTAATGCTGAAATGAGCTAGGAAAATGTCTGCTAAAAGATTGAATGCATTGACCAACTGATTTGGTAGAATATAAAATCATTGTAGAGCATAATCCTTTAGACTTTGTGGAAATAGCTTGGTAAGTAGCTAGTCATTTGGCACATAGTCCAAGTATGTTACATGAAAATCTCTCAAGTGTGTCTCTAGATCGTTGTTTCCATCATATAGAGTAAGCTTGGGTTGCACAAAACCTTATGGCAAGGGTTTAGAAGAAATATGATGTGCCAATGGTGTATAAAATAGAGAAAAAGAATCCAAAGCTTGTGTAGGTCTAGAAGCAACTTGTTCAAGATGTAGCACCTTGGATTGAAGAGATCTTATCTCTTTCACAAGGGCTTCCACATCATGAGACAAATATGTACTAATTGTAGTTGGTGGCATAGAGGAAGTTTGGGTTGCTATAGGGGTTATTGAGACATAGTTACCCTCTTAGTGTCATGTTCAAATGGATGTTCTCAAGAAATGAAAGACTCAACTTGTTTAGCCTTTCTGATTTCCTTGATAGATTGTAAAATAAGAGTATGATCTTGGGGTTATTCCTTGAGTCTTTCTTAAAAACCTTTTAGGATCACATATTTATTGATAATAACTTCATTATCAATAATCGATGGAAGTTGATCAAGAGTTTGATGTGGTGGATCATGAACACTAGTGTTTGTATCATCATTTTTATTCTCATACTACTCATTGTCAAAATTATCTTCATGAAAATTGGTGTAATATGGATATGTAGGATTTATAGTAGGAACCTAAGTTGGTTATTTATCCATGGTATATGGCCAGCTTGAAGGAATCTAGGTAAATTCAGGAGTGTTGCCACTAAGTCTTGAACTTCATCTCAAAGGAAGAGAGGCAATGAGATTAGGTGGCATAAATAAAATAACTTTAATAATAGAAGAAAAGATTAAACAAATATAATCTAAACAAGCAACTATAATATGCATAAAAATAATATGAAGCTCACAAATGTGTAAGGTGATATCTCAAGAATCAAATAGGAGATGGTACATGCAACTAGGGTTTTGAATGAAATTATTTTTAAAATTACTAAGGAATTTTAAAATTTTATGCAATTTTTTTTATCTAAATATGTAAGTAAAAAATATAAGAAAAATACTAGGAAAATATCAGGACCTTGTATGGGCAACTAGGGTTTAAGAGAAAAATATTTTAAAATTACTACAAAATTTTAAAATTTAATGTTAATTTTTTATTTGATTATGTAGGTAAAAAAATTTAAAAAAATAGGAAAAAACTATAAGAAATTTACCCTAGGGTTTATAGGGTTTTTATGTACAAATGAAGTAAGTCAGGTTCACCAAATGATTTAACAGTTTTGGGAATATTGATGTATTATTCCTAATTTAGTTAAATATATGGAATATGAAATAAATATGTAATAACTACGCTACTAATTTGTATAATTTGACTATAATTTAAACCTTTCTAAAAATAGTAATAAGGGATATAAAATAAGACTTAGCTAGAAACTGACTGAGATGGCTATTGTAGGGTCTAAAATTCACTACATAGGACTGGGACACTATCATAAATTAGGATTTGGCCTTCATGTTATGATTAAATATTTCACCAAAATAGGATACCCTAGGGTGTGTTGCTATAGTCTTCTTTTATTTTTGTTATCTAGGAGACTTGAGCTTTCTAGGTTTTATTTGTTGGGTATGTGTGAGTCTACCTATTAAATTTTGACTATTGTATGTCTATGAAACTCCTTGTAGAGTTGATTTAGTCTTCAAACCCTAAATTTCATTGTTCTTTGACAAAATTTGAGAAAGAGGGGGGGTTAGTGTGTGTAATATACATTAAACATGGATCCACACCCTTTATGTGGGCATGTTGCCTATATACCAATACTCCAAAGAGGGATCAAGCCATATGTAGTTCTCCCACTTCATATGCTTTATGAAATAGTGTGTATGAAGATGTAAAATGTTAAACTAGGTGTGCTTGATGTGGCTAGGGACTGGTTTAAGGATTTGGATGTGCTTATAGCTATATTGGATGGTTGTAATGTAGAGAATAGGGAAGTGTGCCTTAGTAGTCTTTCTTGTATTCTTGTTTTATTTGTGATATTTACCAACCCCTTCTAAATGAACTTTGAATGGGCTTTTATAAGGATTTGTTGGTCATGGGTTGAATGTATTTTCATTAGGCTAACAAGAAGGAGGATAATAACTAAAATAAACTAGTCATTGGAGGTAAAAATTCACTTGGATAAGAGCACCATAAATGGACACCCTAGGGTTTGGTGCTATAGTCCAAGTTGGGTGATAAAGTCTTGAAGGAATGGGACCTATAAGGATGGAATCATCACTGTAAATGTTATCTAGAAGAGGTAGAATCACTATCTAGAAGGCTATGGATGACTAAGAATCAGTGAAAGATGTCTATAAAGGTTATGAGGGTAAGCAAGAGGGACCTATGGGTTGGGTGTCACAAGCCACACTCAAGTTACCAATGTTCACATTTTATATGACTAAAAATACATAGATAAAATGATATGATGGATTACACAATATGTTATAATTACACATGTATATTGACCATTATAATGATTAACGATACATATATTTATGTCAAACTGCATTGTTTATATTAATTCTTGATAATGAGTATTTACACATCACAATATGATATCATTAATTCAATGGTAATATACAAGGTTTGAAGTAGTATTATCGACCCAATTGATGTACATATGGCATCCCTAATAACATTGTTGATAACCATCCACCACTATTTCTTTCAATGTAGTATAATAATTGGTCATTTCACACATATGACCCAATGTCGCAAGAGTGTCCTATGGAATTATGCATGTTTTCTATGTATGACCACTTATGAATATTAACTGTTATAGTACCTATGTGTAAAAAAGTCTCATGAATCATACTGACTAAACTAAAAGTACAAATTATATATTATGTCTACTGTAGAGGGTAACCAATCCAACCATACCAATTTTCCTATGGTGCCCAGTGTTGAACTAATTCTCTAATACCAAAATGTCATGCCCAAAATTTTTGTCCCAAACCCCATATAATTAATTTGAGAGTATATACACAATGTATATACTTAGTGTTTAGTAGATTTATATATTTTTCCCACCCCTTTCTCATTATATATACCAATATGGGTTGGGGTGGGGTCAATTGGCCTTACCCCTCCTTTTCTATACAATATAGGGGGGACGAGGGTTGGTCATTCACCTACCCCCTCCCATAAGTTTTTTTATTATTATTACAAAACATAAAATAAAACAATCAATTTTGTTATTTTTATTTATTAATATTATTATTATTTTTACTAATACTAATATTTAATAGGTTCTATGTCCATATAAATAAATTATCATAAGAAATGGCCAACTTGATTGAAAAATCAAATCAAAGTTGTTGACCTAACCTAAGGCATGTCCACACTAGTTAGCATGCCTAAAAGTAACCATATACCAAAAATAGACAAACCAAAAGCAAATTAAACTAGATAAACTAATCTAACTAAATTGAGTCTCTCCCTTGCCTTCATAATGAAGAAAACAAAGAATCATAGAGGAATTATTAATGATAGGATGCCCCTTTTTCTTACTCCTTACTATGGTATAATCTTCTTGATTATCTAAAATCTCTAAAATAACTCCATAAGAAGAGTATTTAACATTTGTGAGACTTGTTGTCACCAAATATCGCACCATAGAAGAGGGTGTTCAAGCCTCTTCCAAATTTGGACAACATGGGAACATTTTTGGGTATGTGGATGTACCTATTATGGAAATGAACCTCTACATTTAAAGCGCTAGCTCCTTGAATGTATCATGTAATGATTATCACTTAAACTTTTACCTATTTATGGAGAAAAGAGTAAGAATTGCAAAAATGGAACCTACTATAGGGGAGGTGAAACACCAATATTATCTCCATGTGACCATCATATTCAAATCACAGTAAAGTACAACATATAAATTAGTCTTAAAGCTTTAAAAGGTTCTAAAATGAGTATTTAAATATAAAGGTAAGATATGTGAAACAACACAAGGCAAATGGAATAGAAGGCAAATTGCACATTCCAAGGACAATTATAAACTTGAAAGAGTTTGACTCACTTAAATACACTATATATGACTTGTTAGACTAAGAAATCTTGCTCACATATGGAAGGATAAAGGAAAGAACTATAGAGGATTATCACTTCTTATCACTATAAATCACTTACACACTTAGAAAATTGTTCAAGAACTAAGAAAAAGACTTGCATTAATGTTCAAAGGCAAAATATGACATAAATATAGTATGAATTTTCCATGCATGGTGTGGTATCAATCTACAAAGGCCAAAATGGTAGCTACTTAAAGAACTTCAGAGAGAGAAGAAAAGAAAGAAGTTCAAGAGTGACTAAAACACATATCTAGGGATGAGAACCAGTTACGTTCCAAGAGAAATTGAGTGTGAAACAGACCATGAATTATTCTTAAGATAGATGTCCCTATAATCCATGACAAACTTTTCCAAAATGGTGTAGAGATTCTTCAGCCATCTTTTGTGAAATTACTTTCATCATGAACCATCTCTTGAGCCTTTGAAACTAAAATAGGAGAGTCAACACATATGCACTATTTGAGGGAGTTTGAAACATGCTATAATAGTCATAAAATGTACCCTAACTTCTATCTATATCCTAGACACTTGTATTCACCATCTATAGTCTTCATGCTTTCTTAGACCTCATTTTTCACATTTGGCAGTCATTATTCATCTCAGATCTCGACTAAGCTTTCATGGCCATGCATGAGTCTAAAGAGCTTGCTCTACTTCAAGATACTTGATCTTACATATTTGTCCATGTGGCATTCCATTTCCATGTTGCTCATTCCATCCTCGGCTATGTCTACAATATTTGCTTGCTCCAGTCTAAAATGGCCCTTTGATTTGATATTTGTCTATCAAAAATTGGCTCGAACCAATCACATTACTCCCAAACTACCTTTGCTCTTATTGGCTATTAAGATCTAACTTAGCTTGTTGACATATTGACCAATTTCACTTTGTTGATTTCAATCGGTACATATGCCTGAGAACCATTGATCTTCTACCAGTTGAATACATCCTTAACACTTGTCATGCCCCCATTCACTCTTGAGCTTCACTAACCCTTTAACCTCGGCTCACTATTATATCTAAGTGTATGATTGAACATAGATCATTAGATCAATTGGGACCTATTGATTGAAATCCAATGTCTAGTTTATGATCTTAAAATTGATGTCATCACTCCTATCAAATGACATTTGCATGACCATCATTGACAGTTGTGTGACCATCAAATTTATGCTCAATAGAATCTATCTTTACTCTATCTTAAAATTGACATCCGTGTGACTATCATTTGATATCCACATAGATGTATTTGACATCCCACAAACCATCAAATTTAGTCTCCTATGGATTTATATAATGGCTTTAATTCAATGTTAGTACAAACATCCTATACTTTTTTACTAACTTTTCATATTTATATCTTGAAGCACGAGAATCATGAAGGCAACAAAATTTCAAGAGATGTTCTTCTTACCAAAAGGGATTAACCCATTTGATCTACTAGTCCTAGGAGCCTTCTAGGTAAATATATTAAATTTCCAAGCTGGTTGGTCCATATCTACTCCTGTATGATGTCCTGATGATGGTTGAGTTCATTTGGCTAAGTATGGAAAACTTAGTAAAATCTAACTGAGGATCCAGCTTTGCATATGCATAATTCCATTTTCACTTTGACATAGGACCTCAGAATTAACATGTATGTTATTGACACAAATATGAACAAACCCATATGACCAATTCTCTCTGACTCATCCATGCATGGAAATGGTGACATCAGTAAAGTGCCTACTCAAAATTTCTACCACTAGACCCAAGATATCTAGATGAGTATAATGAAGAACCAGATGAATACCAAGAGTTTTTGAAGTTATTCCAAGAACTCTTAACATCCCATAGGGTCTCTATAACACTCTCCATCTGCTCATCCATTAGTAACCTGATCCATGCTCTAACTACATTGATCACCATAAAGACCTGCCACTTTCAAATATGACTCTAAAATGACCTCTAAGATATCAAATGATAGAAGGACTAGACTAGACAATAACCAAAACTAGAATGGCATATGAAATGACATTAGATAAACTAAAACACACCTTATGATGTTATAGCCAACCCCCTATTAAATATTTTGACTATAGGGGGATTGACCCATTTTGACTATGGTAAAAATGGTCAACATCTTTGGCAATTTCCCAAGGGTGGCATGTTTTCTATGCCATATCTAGTTGCCTAATCCTATCTATTGAGATATAGAACTACATGTATAATATATTTACACACAAATTCCTTTGACAACACACAATAATAGAAAACAACAAGGACAAAAAAAACAAAGCAAAAACAAACATAAGTTTAACTAAAACATTTAGGGGACACAACACACATAATGAAATAAAACACACACCTACTCTACTATCTACAGAACTAAAATTTACCACTCAATAACAAGGTTTCAAATGTATCCCATTCATAGGGATAGGCAACTCTTCTTTATTCATCCTTGCTAGCTAGAAGGAATTAATTTACTTTCACTTGATGATGACATATGGTTCACTCTATAGAGTATCAATTTTTGTATGCCTCCTTGGTTTTGTTCTATTTTTATCCCATTTCAACACTATGTCACCTTCCTAAAATGATATTAGAGTTGCCTTATTGTCAAAATACCTCTTCATCAATACTTGGTGATGCTCCAAATCTCAATGAGCATTATCTCTATTTTCCTAAAATTCCATTAATTCTATCAATCTTACCTTTATAGGAGTGTTTTCCAGCAGCTCTAACTAATGTTCCAATTTTAAGGCTAGAAACTCTTGAGAAATAAACAACCTAACCTATCTTCCATAGACAAGTATAAAATGAGAATTCCCTATTGACCTCTTGGGAGTTATCCTATCATCCCATAAGGCTATCCTTAGTTTGGTATGCCAAGCCCTTTGGTTATGATCTAAGGTTCTCTTGATGATTCTAATCAAGTTCTTGTTAGTAGATTCAGCCAACCCATTACCTTAAGGGTAATAGTTGGATGAAGTGCTCAAAAATATTCCATGACTATTTCCCTAATCAGCTATCTTAACACCCATAAAAGTAAGAGCATTATTTGAGATAATAGTAGAAATAGTATCAAACCTTGTTATGATTCTCTCATAGAAGTCTAAGATAGCAATCTCATTAGCTTCCTTTAATGCTACTACTTCAACCCATCTTATAAAATAATAAGTTTTTATGAGTATCCATTTATTACCAGCACTTGATGGGGGATTTATCATGCCAATGAAATAAAGACCCCATTACATGAAAGGTTGATCAACCTAGATGGGTTTCATAAGAAAGGCTACAAGCTTCTATTTTCCTATAAAGAAAGCACATTATACACACCCTCACCCAATTATATCAGTCCTTGAAGATGCTAGGCTAGTAATAACTAGCCCTCATGATCTTGGCAATTGTGGTTCTTGGAGAGAAATGACCTCCTACTATCCCATCATGAAACTTCTCAAGCAACAACCCAAACTAGTCATTATCAACACATCTCAATAGCACACCATTAATATCTCTTCTAAAAATCACACCATCTATAAGACAAAAGGGAATAGATTGAAATCTAAAATACCTCCTTTGTCATCTATTCATGCCATTAGGATACTTACCATTCTAAACAAATTTGATCACATCTTGTGTCCAAATTTGTACATGCAAGGAACTAGTTGGTTGTGAACAATCATGATTGACTAGAACCTTTTTTTTTGAATCATGAAGGTCTGAAGCTAGGTTTTCATATAAGCCTTTACCTCTTACCAATTTTTTTACTTTGATGTCAACATCATATTCCATTACCTTAGTTATCCATCCTGCTCTCTTCTCACTAAGGTCTCTGCTCAAAAGAAACTCTTTAGTACAAGGATGAGAAACCATAACATGAATTTTATTTTTTGAAACCATATGCATGAAATTATTTAGCCCTCTCATAATATCAAGCACTTGTTTCTCCATAAAGGTGTACTTGACTTAATACTCTTTTAAACCTTGACTAAATAATGCAATAGGCTACTCCATACACTCTTTATTCTTTTACATTAACATGGTTGAGATAGTATCAAGGTTAGAAAATGATTACAACATGAATTATTTATCAAAGTTAGGATTCACAAGAGTAGGATCTTGTGTAATTACTTTTCTAATGGTTTCAAAATTACTTTTAATTTCTTTCGTCCAAGAAAAGACCTGATTCTTTTTTAGCATGGTTGTGATAGGTTTCACCAAAGAGGCAAACACGGGTATGAACCTCCTTACAAAATTTATCTTGATTAATAAACTTTGGAGACCTTTCTTATGCAAGGGAAATTATAGGCCAAGAATATCCTCTATCATTTTAGGATCAATAGCCAAACCTTCTTTGCAAATAATGTGTCCCAAGAGCTTACCTTCATGGACAGTGAAGATGCATTTCTTTGGATTAAAAGATACTCCATACTACCTACATATTTCAAACACTTATCTCAAGTGTTGCATATGTTCATTATCATCTTTGGAAAACATTGTTATATCATCTAGATAAACCAAAATCTCATTTATCATACTTTGAAGGCCATGTCCATTGTTCTTTGAAAGATAGCACTAACATTTGAAAAACCAAATGGATATTCTTATAAGAAAAAGTTACCCATTTAGTGGTAAATGTTGTCTTAAATTTATCATATTCATTGACTTAGATTTGATTATAACTTGAGTATCAATCTAAAAGAGAGAAGCATTAAGAACCTAAAACAATCTACAGAATCTACTCCATTGAGGGTAAAGGATCTTAATAGGTTATTTACCCATGTTTAATGCTTGATAGGAAAGATTATTTCAGAATCAAGGAGTTTAGTGAGATCTAACCTCATGAGTTGTTCCACCTTAGGATTGATGGGTCTTTGTTTTTGCTTTACTAATTTAACTCTAGGTTCTAACTTAATAGTATGATGTACTAGGATAGGATTAAATCCTTTTAGGTACTTATACTCCCAAGTAAATATATCATGAAAATCTCTACACAAATTAATGAATTATTGATTTTCCAATATAGAACATACCTTACCTAGTTTGAGGAGTCTATCTTTGAAGATCAAGACTCTTTCATAATTCTCTTATTTTGTAGATATACTCGCTTTTTCCTTCTTTTTTTGATCATTCTCATTGAATATACTTTCTAAGGTCACTATACCCTTAGGTATCTTATTTTTCATTGATTTCACAATCTAATCACCCAATTGTTCTTGGTGTTTCTTTTGATTCCTTGAAGAAAACTCAACCTCATTTTATAGGAAGCATGTAATGTGTTTATCACTATCAAACACTTTCCAAGACACTTAATTATTAGTTATAGAAGGTATAATAATGATATTAATGTGATCTTATTTCCCCTTCTCTGTTATGGTGATTGGAATATCAAATTGAGCTCCTATGGTAGCTAGTCTATCAGCATGATTATTCTACTCCCTTGGGACTGATTGTATCTTGAATACATTAAAATATTTAATAAAATACCATATAGCATGATTATATTACTTAATCAAAGGGTTCTTGGTAGCAACCACATTTTTAACCTTATGAACTAGTTCACTATCTCCATATATCTACAAGTTCTTGATTCCTTTTCTCCTTGCCCATTGAAGGCCATGAATTAAACCTTCATACTCAGCCATAGTACAAGTACAACTAAAATAAATATATATATTGAGTATAGTATTGTTGTTTAGATGAGGAGACTAACATGAAACCATATCCTATACAATTTTACTTCTTGAACCATCAAAAAATATTTTCCACGTCTCATCTTCTTCACCTTCTTCCTTGGTAAGTAAAGGTGTTGGTATTCCTTCTTCATGTATGAAATATACTCTTAGATCATTTTCCTCCATAAGATCATAAGGATCATGCTCATAAGTGTTATATTGATAAATAAATATATCTTAAATGCCTTCAATCTTGGAGGAATTGCCATCATCCACATTAGAATTCTTTTCTTCATGAACAACACAATTCAAATTAGAACTTGTCTCAATGTAAGGTTCAATATAAAACCTTATAAGAGGTTGTGTCCTAATTTTCATCTTTGTCCCATACCTTATTCTAAAGGCCAAGAATGACTAGTTAGCTGAGAGGTAGCCACCTATTTTGTCTATGAAGTCCCTTGATACATAGATTATAAATTGGGCTGGTAGAACAACAACAACTATGTTTTATAGGATGGGGAAACTAGGATAATCATGCAAGAAAACTTTCAAGTTCTTAATCAGCCCCACTATCTTGGTAGGTATACCATCTAATTGAAGGACCCCTTTTCTATGTGTCTCATATTTAAATCCCAACTTGTTAGCCACAACTTTGGTCACGATCAAAGTTGAAGATCCACTATCAACTATGTAGTTATGGACCAGTTTGTCTCCCACTATGAGAGTGAGATAGAATGGGGGAGGTTTATTAGATATGGTATATGGTTAAATAATGGTATTAGGGAAACTTTCAAGGACAATATGACTTTGACTTTGATTTGAATGAGGGACACTAGTAGGGATAATAGATAATTGCTTTTATAGAAGCTCTTTTAGACCAGGCATATACAAAACATCCCAAAGAGAAATGGATGTTTTAGTAATTTTCAATGAATCTATAATATTTAAAGATGACATACCTACTTTTTCCTATATTTTTGGAGGTAAGTAATTACCTGGATCTTGAGTAGTTAGAGTGCCTCAAATATTCCTTTTAGTATTCTAATTTAATCTAAGTGTAGGAGCCTTTAGAACTATCCCACTTACAGCCATGCTTTATTACTTTGGAGGATGATTGGATGAAATTTTAGGCACATTAATATCTCCACCTAAAACCTTTATTTTGTCCCTAGTTTTTTCTATGATTGATGTTCCTTGATTAAGCACAAAGGTGTCCTTAACCATGAAGTTGGTGAAGATCTCTTCTTAAGGCTATCTACTTCCACTTGTTTGCATCATAACTTCATCCTCAGTAGATAGGAGAGGATTAACCTCATGTTGAGTAATAACATCCTATTCTCCACCTTTGTTAGCATCCATAAATTGGCTTTGATACCAATTTTCACCTTGTACCAAGTTGTTATGAATTGGCACCATCTCTCTTGCATTGGTCATAGAGTTAGGATTATATGTATTGGTAGTTATATTAGGGTTCAATTACCATTGGCCTCTCCCTCTTCCAAATTTATAACCATATTATTGCTAATAAGGATATGAATTTTGATGGGTGCCATGTTGTATGTTATCTTGCTTAAGCTAATCTATTAGCATCTAAATTTTTACATCTTTGTCCATGACATTAACCTCCTTATTAGGAGCAAAGCTAGGATTGGTATTGACATTAGGAGTTTGAGCCACATTTGAATCATCAATAGAATCATGAGACAATATAGGTATAGACACTTTAGGTGCTAATCTTCTAGCTTGTATGAGATTATTTTCAACTTTGATAGTAATTTCATATGCTTCAAGTAGAGTAGAACCACCCATAGATTGAAGCATGACAGTAATTGTAGTGCCAATAGCTCTCAAATAGGTCAAAAACACAAATTTGGGAGGTGGCCTCATAGGAGGAATTAGTCTATTCTAAGTTTTTTGGAATCTCTCATTATAATCATGTATTATTTCTTTGATCCCTCTCTTGATTACATTAAGTTGGTGTATGAGAGAGGCATGGTCATTCTAATTTCCAAATCTTGTATTCATCAACACTCCATATTCATTCCATAACATAATGCATCCACCTTCTAGGGTTTGATACCAATCAAGAGCCTTCCCTCTAAGGGACATGGCCAAAAGTCTAATGGTGATATTTTTTTGAGTGATATTATGAAAGATAAAAAATTTAGAGACATCTCTAGTGTGCTCACTTGGTGTAACATGACTCTTGTCATTGAACAGGGGCATACCTTTCATGGCATTGGGAGGAATGGCACCATATGCTTGAAGGTGAATTGGATTTTTTTAGTTGAATTCAAGGAAAGTGTGAGGTCTAGCCATTTATTCTTCAAACTCTTCATAAATATTTAGTATCTTCGATTTCTTCAACCTCTTCTTCTATAGAAAAATCTACTAGTTCTCTAAAATATAGATTATAAAGAGGGTATTGAACTCCAAGGGGAAGTTCAGACTGAAAGAGTGGGTCAATGGGATTGAGAACTCCTCTATAGGTTGACCTAGTGAGAACTATGAATTATGGAAGCAATTTCATAGTAAGATAAATGGCTTGAACCAAATTTACTTTGATGGAGTCACCAAATGTTGAGTATCACATCAACCTATAGATGATGTTGTCAAGACTAGTATTAACCTTGACTAGTTGTCTTGAAGACAAATCCCACCAAGTATGCCAGAAGTGTTGTCACCTAATATTGCACCCTAAAAGAGGGTATTCAAGAATCTTCTAGATTTTGGAAACATGGAAACATTTCTAGGTATGTGGGTGTACCTATTATGGAAATGAACCTCTAGATTTAAAGGGCTACCTCCCTGAATGTATTGTGTAATGATTATCATTTAAACTACTACTCAATTATGGAGAAAAGAGTTAGAATTGTAGAAATGGAACCTACTCTAGGGGAGGTGATGCACCAATATTATCTCCACATGACAATTGTATTCCAAGCACAATAAAGTAGAACATACAAAGCAATCTCAAAGCTCTAAAAGGTTCTAACATGAGTATTTCAATATAGAGGCAATGTGTGTAAAATAACACAAGGCAAATGGACTAGAAGGAAAATTACACATTCTAAGGATAATTATACACTTTAAAGAGTTTGACACACTTAACTACACTCTATATAACCTGTTAGACTAAGATATCTTGCTCAAATATAGAAGGATAAAAGAAAGAAGGATAGAGGATTATCACTTCTTATCACTATAAATAACTTACACACTTAGATAATTATTCAAGAACTTAGAAATAGACTTAGATTAATGTTCAAAGGCAAAATATGACATTAATCTAGTAGGGATTCACCATACATGGTGTGGTATCAATCTATAAAGGCCAAAATGGTATCTACTTAAAGAACTTCAGAGAGAGGAAGAAAAGAGAAGTTCAAGAGTCACTGAAACACATGTCCAAGCATGAGAACTAGTGACATTATAGGAGAAACTGAGTGTGAAATGGACCATGAATGCATCTTAAGATAGATGTCCCTATAAGCCATGACAAATTTTTCCAAAATGGTATAGATATTCTTCAGCTAGCTTTTGAGAAAATACTTTCATCATGAACCATCTCTTGAGCCTTCAAAATGAAAATAGGAGAGTTAATACATATGCACTATTCAAGGAAGTTTGAAAAATTATATAATAGTCATAACATGTCCCATAAATTCCAACTATATTCTAGACACCTATATTCACCATTTGTAGTCATTAATTGATTTCCTAGACCTCATTCTTCATATTTGGTAGTCATTATTCCTCTCAAACCTTGACTAAGCTTTCATAGTCATGCATGAGTCTAAATATCTTTCTCTACTTCCAGATCCTTGATCCTATGTATTTGTACATGTGTAATTCCCTTTCCATGTTGCTCATTCCATCCTCATCCATGTCTACAATATTTGCTTACTATAGTCAAAAATGGCCGTTTGATTTGACATTTGTCTATCAAAAATTGACTTAGACCAATCACATTGCTCCCAAACTACCTTTGCTCTTATTGACTATTTAAAACTAAATCAACTTGTTAAGATATTGACCTATTTCACTCCATTTATTTTGATCGATATGAATGCTCAAGAACCATCGATCCTCTACCAATTAAATGCATCCTTGAAACTTGTCACGCTTGTATTTTCTCTTGAGATTCATTGACCTTTTGACCTCCACTCACCATTAGTTCTGAGTGTACAATCAAACATGGACCTTTAGATCAATTAAGACCCACTATTTCAAAGATAATTGTTATTTCATGATCTTAAAATTAATGTCTTCACTCCTGTCAAATGATGTTCATGTGACCATCATTGATGGTCGTACGACCATCAAATTTACACTTAATAGGATCTATCTTTGCTATATCTTAAACTTGACATCCATGCGACTATAATTTGATGTCCACGTGTATATATTTGATGTCTCATAGATCATCAAATTTAGGCTCTTATGGATTTTTGTAATGTATTTAATTTGACATTAGTGTAAACGTCTTGTGCTTTTTTACCAACTTTATAGATTTATATCTTAAAGTGCAAGAATCATGGAGGCACCAAAATTTTAGGAGATGTTATTCTTACCAAAAGGGATTGAAAACTTTGATATAATATTCTTGGGATACTTCTAGGTGAATATATTAAATGTCTAAGCTGGCTGGTCCATATCTACTCCTGCATGACATCCTGATAATAGTTGAGTTCATTTGGCTAAGTATGGAAAACTTAGTAAAATCTGACTAAAGAGTCAGCTTTGCACATGCATAACTCTTTTTATGCTTCATTAAAGAACCTATGACTTATCATGTATGTTCTTGGCATAAATTTGAACAAACCCATATGACCATTTCTCTCTGACTCATCTATACATGGCAATGGTGATGTCAGTAAAGTGTCTACTCAAAATTTCTACCACTAGAACCAAGATGTCTAGATGAGTATAATGAAGAACCAAATGAATATCATAAGTTTCCTAAGTCATTCAAAATAGTCTTAACATCCCATAAGGTCTATGCAACACTCTCCATCTACTCATCCATTAGCAACCTGATCCATGCTCTAACTACATTGATCAGCATGAAGACCTGCCACTTTTAAATATGACTCTAAAATGACCTCTAAGATATTAAATGACATAAGGACTAGAATAGATAATGACCAAAACTAGAATGACATATTAAATGACATTATATGAGCTACAAAACACCCTATGGCATTATAATTAGCCCCCTATTAAATATTTTGACTATAGGGGGTTGACCCATTTTAATTGCGGTAAAAATGGTCAACAAGACCACTAGAAATATAATTTATATAGGATTTCATTACTAAAAATGGCTAAGTTAAACCCACAATAGAATAAGTTAAATATTTAGATATTGACAACAGATTCACAAGAAGAGGCATATTAACATTTATCCCTTAAGTCTTCCCAATTGTTTTGCTTTCAGGATTACAAGTAGAAATAAAAGGATGAACTGAGAGATGATCATGCGTAGCATCCTTCCACCATGAAGAATCCACTTTACACTTAAATCTAAGACAAGAGGCAACCAAATGACCTAGTTTAAAACATTTCTAGCATCTAAAAGGAAACCCCTCATAATTGAGAGTTTGAGTCCAGTAGTGACCTTTAACTTTTAACTCAATGGCTATTGGGAGAGATTGAGAAATATCCAAACAAACAAGAATGTTGGAAAAGGTGGTTTGATAAAAATTAGAAGTGGATGCATCTATTTTTATCAGATCACCTAGAGATCCACCAATGGCTAACAAATAAGATTCTACCAAAAATTGAAGAGGAAGATATGGCAATCTCACCCAAGTAGGCTTCAAAATAAAAATTTTCTAAAGAGGATTAAAAGAAGAAAACTAGGGTTTAATTAAAAAGGAGATGTTGATCCTAGCACCAAGAGTTGGACTGAACCATCTTATTATATTTTGAAAGATAGTCAAAAACCTTAATTAAAAAAACCCTGGTATAAGGATATAATTCTAGACTATCCTCTATTAAAGGTCACCATGAATCTGAAATCCATTGATGGAGAGTAGGGAGGCTAGGACAAAATATATAGAATCTACAAATTATACCCCATTCTAAATACCACTCCTCAATTTGTAGCACCTCTTCTAAAGCCTAATCTTCAAAAGATAGATAGAATAGCTTTTGTCACAACTACCAATGATTTGTCACCCTTAGCAAACATGTTAGTAAAATATTTGGCTTGTGTTTAAGCATCAACATTTGATTCTAACCTTTTTGCACTATTGGAAACCTTAATAGTCAACATCAAAGGTTTTTTCCATTTGTATCAAGCCCTATGAATTTAGGGCACCCACCTATCATCACCTCCAGATGCCCAAAATCCTTAAGAATATTTAAACCCTAATATGCCTTTGCATTGATTTTGGTGTATCTTCAGGGCTAAACTGAGCTTAGCTAGTGACCTTCCCAAATAGGGATCATCACTGGCTAATGAATATTGAGTCATCGATCTAAAAGCAGAGCCAAATTTCTTTATCACCATATTATTCCTTCATGCCCCTTTTTTTAACAAAGTTATCGACATTTAATAATAGTATTATTATTATTATTATTATTATTATTATTATTATTATTATTATTATTATTATTATTATTATTATTATTATTATTATTATTATTATTGTTGTTGTTGTTGTTGTTGTTGTTGTTGTCGTTGTTGTTGTTATTGTTATTATTGTTATTATTATTGTTATTGTTATTATTCTTATTATTATTATTATTATTATTATTATTATTATTATTATTATATATTTTGATTCATTTACTATTTAATAAACATTTTATTATTTATTCTTAAAGAATAAATTATATATATATATATAATGGAATATATATACCCATTTATTTTTTATTTCAATTTTTATTATAATATATATATATATATATATATATATACATATAGATATGTGTGATTTAGAAATTTTGTTTAATTAATTATTTTATATATATAAGGACTCACACAGACAAATATATATCAATTAATATAATATGGAGGTAGATTTAAGTTTAATAGTCTTCATATGTAGATTTGTAAACCATAACTTTTATAATAAACAAAATTCTCTACCAATACATAATTTCAACAAAGGAGAACATTATAAGAGATAGCAAGGTAAATATGTTTCCAATCATCAACCTATTCTTAATAAGATAAACCTTTATACATATGTAAAATACAACTAAGGGAGGAGGGAATAATACATCATTTTTAATATTTGAAAACAAAAATATTGTCTTTATATACTATAATAAATCCTAAAAAAATTTATCAAAGAGGGAGAGAGGGAGGGGAAGGAGAGAAGAGAGAGTTCAATCACACAACAACTAGTAGTTGTAACTTATCATTTTCATTATTTGATTAACTAACTCTTTATTCTACACAAGATGTGTTAAAATAATACTTACCTCATCTCTTGCATTTTCCATGCACGTAACAAGCTCCTGATATCCATGAATATCTCCTCCTCCTAACAACCTCTTCCTCCCACCCTAAAATAAAGAACCCAACAATGACAAAGAATTTGAAATAAAAATAGAGACAAATTTCACTTCCACAAAACTCATTAAATGAAGGGAGGTACCTTCCTTATAAGTGTATACATACAATATTTTCAGACTTTATCAATTAATGATATTTTCTATCTTGTAGGAACCCATCGAGTCTCAATCTCTCTAAGTGCACGCCTTAAGGGGTGCACTGAGAAAGGGTTGGGAAGACTATTAGTGCTTCATACTATTGTTATCCCTTATTACCACTTGCTATCAATCCAACCAATTCCTAAAAACTATTTCCCTAATATTTTCCTCCTATATTGTACCCTTCTCTAGTCATTTACCACCTTCATTAGCCCTTCCCTAACCTAAAACCATATTTTATGATTTACATTACATAGTCAATCCCATCGACCTTGTACTCTTATTGATAAAATTTATTAGGGTCTAGGTCATCCCCTATCTAACTTAGTCTATGAGCTAATTTCAATAATGATACTAGGTGGACTGGGTTGACCTTTTTAGCCTAAACTTTTGGAAAGGACTAGGGTTAGATCCACCTATATAAACAAATCCATTTTTCCATTCTTAGAGAGACAGTCAGATTTAATTATTAATTTTCATTTCTTCATAATTTTCTCTTTTGCCATTCTACTTGAGGAGTATTAGCTTAGGGTTTATACTTGGATAATAATCTTGTCTTTTAGAGAAGTCTTAGATGCTCTGGCCTTTCTTAGTGATCCTTAAAAACCACAACAACCTCTTGTGAATCACCTTTGGCTAAGGGAAATATTGAGTCTTGATGGGTTCATCTTCAAGGTATCTCTAACTTTGCTCATCTCTTTAGTAGATAGAAACATATGTAATGGATTTTGAATATATTACTCTCTCCATGCATTAGGGTTTTACCTATACATAGCTTAATTAGGATTCTCTTATGCATGTTTAATGTTATGTTTACTAACCTCCATTTTTTTCCACAATCTTTGGTGATCACTAGATTAGATTTTATTTTACTTGTTATTAGTTTAGTGAATATGAAAACATAGAACCTAGTTAAGGTTATTGCATAGTTTTACTTGACTAGAGGCTTTGGAACCCTCTTTATTGATATTATTATGGTAAGAGACCCTTGGATAGGTCTAGTAGATCCATCTTGGTCATGACCTCAAATATCTAATATATCCCTAATCAGAAGTTTAAGTAGGATTTATTTTCTCTAAGGTAGGATTGATTTATAGATATACTGCATTTCCCATTACATACATTCTGATGAAACCAACGTGAATCTAACCCTTATAGGTTTTATTTTATACTTTCATTTATATCATCTTATTATATTTTTAGTAACGTATTGAACCATTCGGTATAGTTCTAACTTTTTTTGTGTAGGTTTAACACACAGTTGCATAAAAATGACTTTATTCTATCTATACAGGTCTTCATCAAATATAGGATATTAGATTGAATAGGTCGACACATTACTCTTATTTAATTCTACATAAGCATACAAAGTCAAACAAGTCAAATTTGTCATCTTCTCTCCACCAGCATACAGGTCAACAAAATAGGTTAAACAGGTCGACTTAGTCATCTTATTCTTCTTTATCACACAGAGTTTTGTATAACTAGGTTAAACCAGTCAACTTAGTTTGTAGAATTTGAAAGTAGAATTTAAGGAAATTCAACATAAAATTTGAAATCCTAACCATCTTCAAGCCCACCAAGGTTCCTCTCTTTATTTTCTCTATCATTCCAGTACTTTATTTAATTATATTTTGTACAAGTTAGCATCCTTTAGTACTACAACTCTATAGCCAACTAAGTCAACCTGGTCGACTTAGTTCTATAGCTTGCCTTCCTTTTAAGAGAATAGTCAACCCATTTCACTCTATTCATAAATACTTTACTTATATATAATATTAGTGACATATTTGACTCTATTCTATACTATTTTCATATAGTGTAGCCTAAAATGACTCTATACTATTCTTCATCAAGGAATTAATAGCTATTTACTAGTAATTAATTTACACTTCCTTTTTCAATTATTTTCATGCTTAGAATAACTCACATAGTATAAATAGGTGGTTTTTCAAATTTCCATTTAATAACACTATTTTTCTCTTTTACACACACTACCAAATCACATAATATTCAAAATGCATTTAAATAGTTGTCTTCCCAAGGCCTACCTACTTGTATTTCATCACCAAGGGGGAATCCAACTTGGTTTTTTGGCCAACTATAAATACATGGTTAATGGTATATATTACAAAAGCAATCAACACCCTTATCTCTATAGGATTGTGAAGTGAGGGGGTAGTCCCCATTACCAAGCTAGTACCATTGTCAATATGGATCCCTTTCAACCTAAATATCTTGAAACCATCCATAGATTTCTTTCTATTTCCCTATTTTTAGCCAACTCTCCTATCACACTTAAATAAATACTTTATAATAATATAATAACACTTAGGATGACCACTTAGTTAAGATTTGCTTTTTAATTGATTGCTTTCTCTCTAATCATTGAGTGTTGTATTACAAAAACTTGCATTACCCAGCAATGGTGCAAGGTTTTATGTTGTGTGCCTTAATTGGATCATTCACATTGATCTAATTATTTATGTGTTTGATTTCATTATTGATTCACTTATATTAAAAAAATTACCCTATTTCAAAACACTATCATTCTAGTCAATACAGCCTCTTATAGACTTTATTTTTCTTCCTACCAACAACACATAGCCGACCAACATGACTGTGTCTCTTATCTATATATTTTTCCCTTTATCCAGTAGTACACAATCAACCCAATCAAATTTGTACTCTTCTCATCCCCTTTCTAGCTGTACTCTATCATCCCAATCGACCTTGTATCTAATTTTTAACCTTACTCTTTTATTTGACCGATTTGGTTCTTTATTTGGCTAGCTTCCTTCTCTATCTAGCTGACTTATTCATTTACCCCTAATCTTCTTGATAAAAAAAATTTTCATTTCTTCAAAGCACCATGAAATCCCCTATCAGAATCTTTTTGGATAGCTTAAATTCATTTAGACACTATATGGGGTATTTTTTTCTCCCTTTCTTTACCTCCCAAGAGAAAACTCACTCTTAGAGAACCTCTTCCCCTCCTTCATATATGTATTGTAACATGGTTCAAATAACACCTCAAGATGAAGTAGGTAGATTGAATCCTTTTTTTACCTATCAAGATAATTATCATCTTCAAGCATTTAAACACAATGTGGGAGTGATTGACACAAGTCTCTCTAATAATCTCATTGGTAATCCACCTCCTAATAACCCTCCCCCTAATACCAATTTGTGGATTCCTCCTACAAACCCCAACCTACCAATTAATATGACTCAACTTATTGCACAAGTCATACAATAAATAAAAATAATGCAAACATCTAACACCTCTCAGATGATACAATTATAACATCATTTGATCAATATGACTAATCAACCTCCAATTCTAATTCCTCAAACTAATCAAAATTTTATTCCTCCACCTCTTAGAGATGCCTCAAGAAATGTTATTCCTCAACCTATCATGAATAAAAAAATGCTTCAAAACATCCAAAATCAGCCTTTATCTCCTTTCATAGGTTTCCATTGATATTTGTTATATCTCTCCAACTATCAAGTATGATGGGACTAAAGACCCTGCATCCTTTATAAAATCATTTGGAAATATTTATAAAGAGTGGATCCAAACTAATAATTTTGCCACCACTAAAATTCTAGTTAAAAGCTTCACTAAAAAAATATTATAATGGTACAACCAACTTCCCTACCATTCCATATGGCAACTAGAGGATTTATCCAATCCTCTAGTTAAAGAGTTGTAGCATAATGGCCTTCCTAAAAGTTGCCTTAGCCATTTCATCAATGCTAATCAATATCCCACTGAATCAGCCCATGATTTTATCAAAATATGTAAATATTTGTCCCATAAGGCTGACCATAATATGATGGATTATAATCTATTTAAACTCTATATATCTACTTTAACCCCTTCTCTTCAATATAAGGTTTGAACTTTTGCCCCTCAAATGCTTAACAAATCTCTTAACCAAGCCAAACATCAAGACTTCCTTATAGAGTAATTAAAACCTAATACCAAATTCCATAAGGTATATTTTTAAAATTCTACCAATACCATCACTAAAAATACTCTTCCAACCAAACTAGGAGTTGTCAAAGGACAATTCCCCATCTTGTCACATCCCAAATTGTGCATCAAATGAAACAATTCTTAGTGCCCTTTAAACCCTTTACTTATCTAAATAATCCTCCTAAATGGTATTAACATAATAAATTTTATTGGTTCCATGTTGACATTGGTCATTCCCATGAAACTTGTAGAGGGATCACCAAATTTGTTGTCTCCTATATACTTGGTAATTCCTTCAATCACAAATCCATGATCTAACTTTGTCATCAGGAATACAACATTGCTTCTCAAAAATTACAAGCTCCTAAATATTTTTCTTCTAATAACCAAAAACCTTTCCCCACATCTATCACTCAATAAACTACCAAGGATGTTTATGCTATTGATATCAACTATGACCAATATTACAATAACTCTCAATATTTTAAGGCATCTAAAGTTAATTATCGTCATCAACCAGCTCACAAAGATCCTATCACCAAACCTAAAAAACCATCTTTGGAATAACATCTTATCAAAGAACTACAACTACTCATTTAGCTTTGAAAGATAAAAATTAACCTTTTCCTTCTTCTAAACCCCCAACCACTTCCATTCCTTCAAAATCTACCTTACCTTCTAAACCTCACACTGGTTCTTCTTCTAAATCCCATTAGAACTTTCTTGAAGAACTCAACTCCATGACTTGAAAGATTCCCCTTATGGATTTAGTTTGCACCTCCCCTTTTCATCATAAGTTCCTCATATAAAAATTAAAAAAAATTAAAGATCCATATTCTATAGACTAAGAACCACCCTCTCTTGAGCCTCAACCTACTAACATGCATACCATTTAATCCATTTATCCTTCTTCAAAACCTTCCATTGAATTATTTTAATATGACATGATTAATGATGAAATCCTTTTTCACATTGATGATCTACCCCTATTCATTAAAATAGCCATTAATACTACCCTTATTCATAAATTTTTAGTAAATGAAAGGTTTGATATTAATGTGACATCTTTGTGGCTCATCCAAAAACTTGGCTATAATAAGGATCATCTCAAGAAAACCCACCTAGCCTATTGTGGATTTGATAAAACTAATCAAAATTGACTTGGTTGTAGTTAGATTCCCATTATAATCAAACCTTAGACTGATTGAACTAAGTTCATGGTCCTTGATTTACCCCTATCTTAAAACATACTCCTAGGCTGACCTTGGACTCATAGAATGAGGGATATCACTTCTCCCAATAGACAATGCATAAATTTATTGCATAACAATAAAAGATATAAATATGAGGCCAACCCAAATCCTTGGAGTATTCAACTTCCCCATCCTAAATCTCAATATTGCATTATTACCATTCCAATAATCAATAGTGTAGTCTTACCTAAATTCATCAACATTAATATAGACTTATAGGTCACTCTTATTGATATAGATGATGATGAACCTAATGACTTGCAACACTACTAAGCTACCTCCTTACATCTCAGAGTGGATTCCTCCTTCCTTATTACCTCATGACCATATTATTCCTCTCATTGATGAGATCATTGATTTCCCCTTCCATGCAATGCTCAAGATGTTTTTTACCCAAAATATGCCTTTACATGCAATGATTATGGAGTGGAGAAATTATTTTAAAATCTTTTAACCATGTCTCCATACATATTTTGTGATCTAATAATATCCCCTTCTAAAACTTTTCTTGAATCTCAAGCATGTACCATTTCTCTAACCTATGATTATAGCTACATCATGGCGTAAGCTCAACCCCAAGACTTGGATGTTCAAAATCATCAAAAAAAATTAGCCCAAATACATGATTTTAACCATGATGTTCATACTATTTCCACTGATTTTGAATTAGCCCTTGAAGGTCATGTACCTCCCATTAATTATCCAGTTATTGATACTCCTTGGGTAGTAGAACAAATCCTACTTTTTGAATATCCAAAAATTCTTACATCTTCTATACCACCTATAGATCCAATCATTACATCCAATTCTTCCCCCATCAATGAAATTAATGATACACTAATCTCCTCCAATCAACCTTCACTCCCTAATGTTGAGATTACATTAGATTCCAAGGCCATGTAAGTCACATACATTTTGAATATGATCACCATGGTAATAAAACTCTCGATCTTAAAGTATATGTTGATTATTATGGTCCTATTCCCATTTTTCCTAGTGATGAATCCATTCTTGAATTGCTTCATGCCCAAGAACCTCAATTTGCTTGGCAACATCACAAACTCAAGAATTTCAAAAATAAAGCCCCTTATTTTTATAACTTATTTGCTAGAATCAAACCTAAAGCTAATCCAATTTCCTCTTTACCTAATACACCATATCATTTCCAAAATGGAAATGCTACGTTTATCAAAGAAACTACTTGAATTGAATATGGTACTTCGTCATGCCCTTGACCAATTACAGTCTCGCATAAACTCACACTATCTAAAAATTATAAATTTAGCTTATTTTCCAATAAATATCATGAGATATTTACTTGGTCCTATGAGGGCATGCCTGGTATTGACCCTAGCATCATGGTGCACAATATTATCACTTACCTTGATGCCAAACCCATGTAACAAAAATAATGGAAATTTCCACCAAAATTTTCCACCTTATGCCATAAAGAAATTATAAAACGTATTGATGCTAAGTTTATCAAACCCATGGACTATTCTAAATAGTTCTCTAACATAGTTCCTATTTGGAATAAGGTCACCATGGTCATTTTAATTTTCATTTATTTTTGTAATCTTAATCTTGTTTGTCCCAAGGATAATTTCCCTCTACCTTCAATAGATGACATCATCAATTCCATAATTGGTTATGAAATGTTGTCTCTCATGGATGGTTTCTTGGTTTATAACCAAATTCACATTTCCCTCAAATACCAACATAATACAACTTTTACGATGGAATGGGGCACCTATTGCTACATTAAAATGGCCTTCAGACTCAAAAATACTAGAGCTACCTATCAATGGGCAATGACTCACATCTTTCATGATCTTATTCAAAATATTTTAGAAACCTATGTGGATGACCTCATTTCCAAATCCAAAAACTATAAGACTCATCTCTATGATATTTTTATCATCTTTGATTATCTCCTTAGATATAAAGTTAGACTAAATCCCTAAAAATGTGTTTTTGGTATCACATCTAGAAAACTGCTAGGATTCTTAGTCTCTCTTTATGACATCGATGTCTATCCTACAAAAATAAATGTTATCATCAACATATCCATCCCTCTATCCATTTCATACATTCACACTTACCTTGATAAACTTTGGGTAATTTGATGATTCATTATCAAAATGGTTTACTATATCTATTCTATCAATTCTCTTCTTAAGCAAAGTAATGCCTTAGAATTGATATATCCCTATCAAAAAGCATTTGATAATATGAAATAATCATTTCTTCACCCACCTACTCTTTATCCCCCTTAAAATGATTGACCATTGATATTTTATACCTCTTTTACACCCATATCAGTTGGGTCAATGCTTACCCAACAAGATGATACTAGAAGAGAATATTCCATCTACTATATCAACTGAGGCTTCATTGATTATGATAAATATTATACAAAAATTGAATTTGGTTGCCTTGACATAAATTTTATCATTGAAAACTTTGACATTATATGCTTTATCAAACCACTTACATTATCATTCATTCCAATCCCCTTCATCACTTTTCTAAATCCTCTGTTCCTGGAGATACAATTGGAAATTAGATGGTCCTTCTCATGGAATTTGATCTTTAAATTATTACCAAAAAGTTTTCAAAGGATAAATCATTGCTAATCAACTTGTCATAACTCCTATGCCAGCTATCAACCACCTTCAAGAAAGTCTTCTCAATGATAATATTATACACATTGAAGATCTTAACCAAGCCATATCTCTTAAAGATTACTTTCATAACTTCACTATTGACCTTGAAGAAAATAATCTCAAATATTCCTCTATCTTCCCTGACACTACTAAACCAAAAATAATTACTGAATAACTTCTTAAAATTAATGTCAATTTACATGAAGATAGTATCCTTCAAGGAGTTGGGGTAGGTTATATCCTTAGGATCCCTCTTGGAAAAATCAACCCATTGGCATTTTTCCTCACATTCAATGTCACTAATAACATGGTGGAGTATTAATCTTTAATCCTAGGCATAATACCAACCATTAATCTAGATATCACATATTTGTATGCTTTAGGTGACTCCCATTTCATTTGCTACCAAGTCAATGGTGATTATCAATGCAAAGTAAGAATCTCATTTCTTATCATAAAATTGAAGCTAACCTTGCCAAATATTCTTCTTATTTTACCATCGAGCCTATCCTTTGAGATCAAAATTTTATTATTAATTCTCTTGATTCTTTAGCATCTCTTTTTTATCCACACCAAGTTCTTACCGATCCCACTTTTCTTATCCAAACAAGAAAATCCCCATATTCTTTTCAACCATAATATTATCTCATATGAAACATAGAGGTCATTACCATTTGATAAAGCCCATGGTACAAAGATATAATTCAATTTATTGAACACTAAACTTATCCTCTGAACCTCAATTCTCATGAAAATACTTGCATTCATAAACAAGCTTTTAAGTATGTATTTAAATATAACATCTTATATTATCATAATGATGAAGGTACCTTGTTTTATTGTGTTATGAAAGAAGAGGTTCCTCCTCTTTTTGAATAAGCACATGGGGGTATTTATGGTGGACACTATAGCAAACATGTTATAGCCCACAAATGCTTATGTATGGTATACTTTTGGCCTAATGTTGAAAAGGATGCCATTGAATTTGCTAAAAAGTGTACTCATTGATAGCTTCATGATGATCTAATTCATGCACCTCTATCCTATCTTAAAATAATATAATCTCCCTAGCCATTCTCCATGTGGGGATTAGATCTCATAGGCAAATTACCTTGATCTCAAGATGGGCATGTCTTTATAATCACAACCATATAATATTTTACCAAATGGGTCAAGGCTATACCCCTTGTCAATGTCACTGGTATCACCATCTCCAAATTTATCCTAAATCAAATAATTTTCCACTTTAGTATCCTTCATACTATCATTTTAGATAATGTTGACAACTTCAAAAATAAAGATGTCAAATATCTATGTGTTAAATTTAAAATAAATCATAAATTCTCCAAACCCTACCATCTACAATATAACATCCAAGATGATATCATTAATAAAATTCTCTAAAATACAATTAGTGACACCCACATGGATTGGCATCTTCATCTCTATCCTTCTCTTTGGGCCTATCACACTAGCATACACATTGTCATTGGGGCAACATTGTTTTCTCTAGTCTAGAGTTATGAATCAATCCTCCCATTATAAGTTTAGATTACCTCTCTCCATATATCTCTTCATGGTATCATACCTAATGAATAATTACGTGAATCTTGCCTTCATGATCTTATCTCCTTGATGAACACCATCTTTCTGATTTACAATATAGTCACTAATATAAGGTTTGTATTGCCAAACAACATAACAAAAGAGTTAAAGTTCACACATTTAATATTGGTGATCTTATCCTTAAATTATATTACACTCATGAAAAATAAGGAAAATATGCCCAAAAATGGTGACACCCTTATTTGGTTAAATAAATTCTTGGTCTAAGAACTTATCACCTTCAAACCAATGAAAGCCATATTTTTAAAGAGCCCACCAATGCAATTATTTAAGAAGTATTTTTCCTAAATATTTCCCTTCTTTCCATGATTTATATATGTTATCTATTTTACACTTTTTATAGGATACTCACATGGGTCTCACCCTCTACATTAGTTCTCTCTTTTCACAAACCTGAGTCCTTCCTTTTGGTCTTTTGGTTTCATTTTTTCTCATGAGTTATATCTTAAAACTATGGATAGAACCTGATATTCCTCATGATTTCCTTTTCTCTTCTTTGTTTTCATTTTTTTACACACTTTTTGTCACCCCCTTGGGTTTACCTTTTGTGAGTTGTAATGTAAGACCATGAATAAGACATGGCCTTCCTCACAAATAACAACTTTATCCCATTTACTTTGCACATGCTTAATGTAACCTTGTGGGTTTCTCTTTTATGAGTTACATTGTAAGACCATGGATAAGACCTAACCTTCCTCTTAAAACCTCCATCTTTCATCCAGTATTCCTTGTCTATAATGTATTTTATAATGGTTCTAAGTTTTTGATCTTTGTTTTCAACTTTAGCTTTTGCTTCTTTTGTAGATAAAATTTTCACAACAAACTATGTTAGCATGTTTCCCTACATTTCCCTCATTATTATGGTAAGGAATCACACTTTTACTATCATTGTATCCCTTTTTCACCCTTTGTCACATTTTTTTCAATTTCAATTAATTCAAATCATTTCATATTTAATTCCTCTTGATTTCTTTTCCTTTCACTCCACATTGGATAACACAAGGTAAAATTAAATATAACACTTTTATTTCACCTAAATTTATGAGACTCTTAGACACCATGCTCTCTAAGTTCTCTCTCTTAGCAACCAAGTCCCAAGTATTCAAATGAAAGTCATCTTTAGCACCCATGTTTGGTTTTCCAAATATGTATGGAAGAAGAAAAGAAAAAGACATCAAGAAAGTTAAAATCCAAATCATTTGAATTAAAATTCAATGATATAAAAAAGGAAACATAAAAAATTTAAAATTCAAAATCATACCAAAATATATTATTATAAGCACATCTCATATCTCTAATTGAAGCTCAAACTCCACAATTGGCCTCATGATATAGCTGAGGTCTATTGGGGTATAATAAGCTAGTAGATTGGAAAAGGAGAATTCAATAAAATATATGGTTCTACCTACTTTCTCATGCAAGTACCCAATCATTGCATTAGATTGATGGGTTAGTAAGCGGTCCTAAGGAATGGGGAACACATTATGGGAAGGTAGGTCAATTTTATTTTTCAAGCATATAACTTTCATGGGATGATCTACTTACTGAATTTGTTGATCTAAGACTTGTGTGTCTATGATAAGTTCTTCAGAGTCCTTAAATTCAAAAGTCCTCTTATTTTGACAAACCTAATTTTAGTGTCTTGACTTTGATAAAGAGTCCCTCTACCTTAGTTTTTCCTTCATTATCCCTCCACCCATTTCATTTCCCCCTTGATAGGAACATGTGATTCTAAATCTATTTTCCCTCTTCTATACTTCCCTTTTTTCACATCTTAAAAATATGATAGCACTACTTTATTTTAGTTACATCTATCTTTAAAACAAAACATGTTTGAGAAACTATGGATTACTTTATTTGCACCATGGCTCTACATTTGTAGATATGCCTTGATTTACTTTAACATTTTTTATTGTTGTACCACTTTTTTTTGGATACATGATTCCATTTCCATAATTGAGTGAGGTCGGATTGTTACTTTTCACTCACCTATGGTATTTTCCCTTTTTTTCACCTTTTTTTATTATTGGTTGAGTAAGGATTGTTAGTATTAGCTCATCAATGTTGTTTTACAATTTTTACTTGCCCATATTTGTTTAAATAAGGTTGGTTAATACTTTCACATTGATATTTTATTACCATCTTTTTTGACATGTATTGTTGTTGGTTTGACTTTGTGAGATTGCCTTTCTTACTTTAGGTTTACTTGTTTTGCATTTTTTGGTCTTTAGTAGCCTTGGCTTTTTAGTTACTCAATTTACTCTAATTTTTGACTTGGTCATTTGGTCTAACATAGCACTTGTCACCTCAGTTTGAAAAAATTTCAAGTGTGTCCCATCCACATAGCATCATTTATCTTGGCTTTCCTACATTTATTTATTTTTGCCCTTAATTTTGTATCTTTGGGTTTGTCAAAAGTAGTCTATACGGCCTCTATGATCAAAACTAAAAACATATTAGAAAACCATCTAATGATAAAGGAAATTCAAGGTATGCATACATTTAATTTTTTAGTTATTTCCCTTTCTATCATTTACTTTTATTTATTTTTGATTTAAATTATTGCAACTTTTCTTATGGCCTCAACCTTGTGTGTTTCTATGTTATTTTTTGAAGCACCATCCCCTTTTGCACCTGAGTGACACATGATGAGCTTCTAGTGGGGCATATGTATACACATAATATTTTCAAACTTTATCAATTAATAATGTTTTTTATCTTTTAGGAATCCATCGAGTCTCAATCTCTCTAGGTACATGCCTGAAGGGGTGCATTGGGAAAGGGGTGGGTAGACCACAGGTGCTTCATAGGATTTTTGTCCCTTATTACCACTTGATATCAATCCAACTAGATCCTAAAAACCATTACCCTAAGATTTTTCTCCTATTTTGCACCCTTTTCTAGTCATTTACCACCTTCATTAGCCCTTCCCTAAACTAAAACCATTTTTGATGGTTTAAATTACATAGTCATCCCCATCGACCTTGTAGTCTTATTAATAAAACTTATTAGGGCCTAGGTCAGCCCCTAGCTAACTTAGTCCATGACCTAATTTATTATTTTCAATAATGATACTAGGTTAACTAGGTCAACCTTATTGACCTAAAATTTTGGAAAGGATTGGGGTTAGATCAACCTATATAAACACATCCATTTCACCATTCTTAGAGAGATAGTAAGAGTTAATTACTCATTTGTAGAACTTTATAATCTAATCTTTCACCATTCTACTTGAGGAGTCTTAGCTTAAGGTTTCTACTTGCAAAAGAATTTTGTCTTATGGAGAAGTCTTAGATGATTTGGCCTTTCTTAGTGATCCTTATCAACCACAACAACCTCTTGAAAAGCATTTTTGTCCAAGGGAGATATTGAGTCTCAACGATTTCATCTTCAAGGTAAGTATCTCTAATTTTACTTTGCTCTTTAGTAGATATACGCAGCATAAGTAATGGCTTTTGAATATATTGCTCTTTCCATGCATTAGGGTTTTACCTATGCATAACTTAATTATGATTCTCTTATGCATGTTTACTTTTATGTTTACTAACCCCCATTTTGTACCACAATCTTTGGTGAGCACTAGATTAGATGTTGCTTTACTTGCTATCAATTTAGTGAATATGAAAACATATGACCTAGTTTTGTTTGACTGGAGTCTTTGGAACCCTCCCTAATGATATTATTATGGTAATGTATCCCTTGGCTAGGTCTAGTGGATCCATCTTGGTCATGACCCCAAATATATAATGTATTCCCAATCGAAAGTGTAAGTAGGATTTATCTTCTTTGAGATAGGATTGATTTATAGATCTATTGCATTTCCCATTACATATAATAAGGGTCATACTCGTGTCATAAAAGGACCCACTTTTCTTGTAAATTTAGTGATTTATTACAAACAACATGCCTTACACAATAATTAATTCACTTTCACACCCATATGGGCTTCTTACATGTAACTAATTATCTTTACATAACTTCCAAAACACTCAATCAAGTGGGTCAAGCCTACCAACTAGGCTTACGACCCTAAGGGTTGTAGGTTTCCTAGAAAGCCTACTAAATATGGCTTATATCATTTCTAGGAGGCTTATGACCCTTATAAATATATTTAAAATATTATTAATTTTAATAAAATGTAAATATATGTTTAAGGTTTGTAGTTTTAATTTAATAAATCCTTCTTAAATTAATAGCAAGCATTAAACCATTAGTAACAAGGAGGAAAAACACAAATTTAAATTTCTTCACCATTGTAGTTATCACACTTGGAAAACACCTCAAATCAGCATGGAAAGATGGCTCCTCAGAAGGGGTGTTACACAAATACATGCACTACAACAAGGGAGTCATAGTTATAGGCAATGATATGAGTACATCCTGTAGTCAGTGGTATCTCCTCTTCCACCCTCACCCCCATTAAAATTGGTTGATACAAGCATACATAATCAATATATAGAGCCAGTGGTTACATGTATGTAAGTTATTTGTACACACCCAATAAATATGAAATAATTTGAGTCTACTAGATAGAAAACTATTCAATGCCCATCACATCATAGAGTTATTTAGGGCTCACATAAGACATCATCTCTTATAGCATGTATTAATTTATTACCATGAATAGTTTAGCATGTTCCACAGTGAACTCAAGCCATGAGACATTCTCCTAATATACATAGACCCTAAATAATCCTAGGCCTTCTAAAGCTACCCATCATACATAGGATTCTATAAGTAGTGATCATGATAGTTACCATACAACACTTGATTTATCATCAAAATTTGATATCCCTATATCTAGTACCTTTCACTCACAATTAATGACCCTTACACTATTTGATATAGGAACTTCCCATGGTCCTCCCATTAATGCAATCATTAGGTTACAATTTTAAAATTTTAAATATTCCAAAAAAAATGAATAAATTACATAAACATTTAAAATATTAAAAATGGGGACCTAAGCATAACGTGATTACTAGATTACATTATTTACATATGTTATTTATCACATCTTTGGTAGATGGCATATTATTTTCATACACACGTGCATTTCACTATATATGAGTGTGATGAATGATATACATCTTACACATGGACATAAAAATGATGGACTTTCCTCTTCTAAGTGGCCACACCAGTACTAGGGACATATTATTCTACATGTTCACTATTAGAGATTATGTATTTCTATGACCTTTCTACCATTTTGAGCTATCTATATTTATTACACATGTTTATTTAGTTAATAATTTTACACATATTTCTAAATGGTTATGGGATTATAATATGATGTAGCATTGATACATATGGATCATGTAGACTAGTCTTTACTTATTATATGTTTCATTGATGTTATTACTCTCTTATATAATATGTGAGTTTGTGTTTGTCTATTGTGTGTGGATCCTTTGTCTTATTTTTAAAATATTTATGTCCCTTGCATGTGAACCTTATCCTTATTTGATGTGACATATTTATATCCCTTTATTTATGACATTTTTATGTCCCTTTTTGCGACATATTTATGTTTTTTATGTGTGTCCCTTGGCCTTTTTTGTTTTGGCATCTTCATGTCCCTTGTATATAGCCCTTGTCCTTATGTGTGACACTAAATCTTGATATTTTTGTGCTTGTTGACATTGTTGACATTGATTGGTACCATGATCCATATCATGCACCTTTATTATATAGTCTTATTTAGTTATGGTTACTAATATGTAGTTCACTTGTATGACCTACATTAAAAGTGTTACATACATGCCTTGATTGACATATAAATTACTGTGATGACATACTTTCTACAGGTTCACATGATTATACATGATGTTATATTTACACATGGCATGATACAATTAGCTATCATTTTTAGATGAGTGACTTATAGGACACATTCCTCATCTCAAAAGGGGAAATTATAGTGGGATTTTCATAGATATATATGCCTCCATGAATATAAAATTATACCATATTATAGATTTTAGAGATTCATAATGGTTTAGATATAAGATGAGTTTAGTTTCATGATGATTATTGGCACATCAATACATATCATGGGGGCATATGCCATGCATACACACTTAATTTAAAAATATTTAAACATAGATTTATACACACTTGAGTATGCATGGACATATATACAAAATTTACAAGAACATGAATTATATATTTCCACATATACATCCATTTAAGATACAAGTTTTCAAATTCTGTATATAGATGCATGGAATTTTATATCCATCAATATGGATTTAGGTGGAATGATATTGGTTCATAAACATATAGACACTTTTATATTTATAAGGCATGATATTTATTCATGTACATATACACACTTTTAGTTTCATGAGGTGTAGTTCTAGTTCATGCACATATACACACTTTTAGTTTCATGAGGCTTAATTTTAGTTCATGCATATATACACACTTTTAGATTCACGAGGCATAATATTGGTTCATGTATATATATACACCTTTAGATTGATGAGGCATGATATTAATTCATGCACATATACACACTTTTAGATTAATGAGTCATGATATTGGTTCATGCACATACACAACAATAAATTTTACAAGTTGAATGATAAATGGTTGTCATCCCATTTAACACATATCCCAACTAACCATACTCTTAAACTCTACACACTCAATGAATCCTTCATAGTAAAAAATTTATCATAGATTCAAAAACATGACCATATGGTCATACACATAGTCCACACACTGATCTACCTCTCAAATAAACCACTAAGCTCACATAGTTTTCACCTTGCCTTCGCTCACACTCAAATAGCAAGATTACTATTCTACCAATAGAATTATGACCAATAGGTCATAAAAATAGTCCTAAAATTGATCTACTCATCAACTCATCCACAGGTCACTCGACCCCTCCTTCACTCCATAATTTACACACACAAACCTCTCTTAAATAGCCTCTTGAGCATACTCACCCATTCTGCCTCTTATAGGCTTATTAGGTCCAGTGACCTATGTGATCATCTTCAACACCTTTCCAAGATTAGCATATCTAATCCTCTTCACTCTCTATTATTACTCACTAACATGTACCTTCTCTTTCAAAGGTTATCTCCTTCACTTGGATCCACACTCACACTCTCTCATTCAAGTCTTATAAGTCTAGAAATCACCATCTTTTGTACCACTAATTATAAAGCATACTTGATAATAAAAACCTTGGTCAACCATTAGGCATGCCTTAGCCCTTAAGGCATATCTCACATGAAAACATGGCTCAAAATAATCTTCATATGTTGGCCATAGCATCTATGGGTCACCCTTAAGCAGTTATACCTTTTAATAAGGCCCTTGTAGCTCTTATAGATCTCATGGAGACCTATTCACCCCTTTAGCACACTATCAAGCAAAAAAAGAACAAAAACCCACTTTCAAATACATGGTTCTACTCCTTATGTCCCCATTGACATTATCAAATGATCATAGTCATCTTAGATCACTTTTTCATATGCTCAAACACTAACTTGGTGCATAGGAACATCATAAACAACATAGTCAACTTCTTAAGCTTTTTTAATACTCAATATATATTGATCACACCTCTAAAATCCACACAAATAATCCTCATAGAGTCTATAGCACTCCTCAAGATCTAAGTCATCATGAAATATCAAAATAGCATCAACACAAGATCATACATCCTTCTTAGGTCACTTGCAAAACAAGCATGAACACATAGTCAACTTGGAAGCTTAATATCTTTGACTATACACACTTCTAAATCTTCAAATCATGTTCATTAGATGTGTCATGGAGTCCTCTTCATCTTTGCTTTCTATATAACTAATAAATTCAACATCTATATATATATATATATATATAGTTTTTTCCCTATGTTAAATTCAAGTATCTGAATGACAAAGTTCATAGTTAAACTTTGACCACTTTTTTTGCATCTCATGTCCACATTTCTCAGATTAATTATTCACCATTGATCTTGTCTAAACTTCAATGCATAGGTGACAATACTCAAATGTTAAACTTTAGTCACTTTGACCTCATCTCATGCACTATGAAAACTTTGACTCAACGTGCTCCATCAATATCTATGGATCAACCAGGTATTTAACTATCAACATGCACATTTGATCAATATTTATGAACACCCACTCACTATTAGATCCTTATCCTTTACCTTTGCTTAGATGTTAAACATCATGAACCTATCCTCATATCATTGCTTCCTAAATCCTTAGATAAATGCACACCATCGATCTTGCTCAAACTTAACTTGTGTAGAAATGACTAAGTATGGGAACCTTGCTCATCTTCTCGAGTATCCATTTTTGAACCTTAATAACTTCTTTTGCACTTAGATGCATGATCTAAAATTTGGACCATATAATCTTCTTACATAGGAGAATCTAACCATGTATCAAATGAATCTTGAAACTTTCATGCATGTGAGATATAACACCATTAAAATGCCTTCTCAAAATATTTTTTCACAGAGCCAACTATGTCAAAAACTTTCTTGGGAGGCCAACTCTAAACAAGCATATCTTTTGATGCACTTCATCACATAATATAAATTTTAGTAAAAATTAACTACGATCAAAACTAAGCAAACCCAAATGATCATTTTTTTTACACCTTCAAATGTGTAAGATACAACATCATCAAATTGCCTACTCAGCTTTTCTTGTCACACACAAATTTGGCTAAGTATGGAAAAACACATTCAAACTACCTGGGAGGCCAACTTTGCATATGCATATATTTTGATGTGCTTCATCACATAATCTAAAATTTAGTGAAAATAAACTAAGAACAAAAATAAACAAACCCATATGATCATTTTGTCTTGAAACCTCCACATGTGTGAATTCTAACCTTATCAACATGATTATTCAACTCTTTTTGGCCACATGCAAATTTGGTTAAGTATAGGAAAATAATGAATTATGACTAAGAAGCCAACTTTGCATCCTCATATCTTTGACCACACTTCAATTCATGACTTTAAATATATCATATAATAACTAAGGACTAATGTGATCAAAACCATATGAAAAATTCCCCTTGATTCATTCCCATGTGGTAATGGTGATGTCATCAAACTGCTTACTCAAATTTTTTGCCACTAGACCTAAAGTGTCTAGATGAAAACTATGAATAACCAGATGAATTCCACTTATGCACATAAGCTCTAAAATATTAAAAAATATACTAGGGACAATTTTCACATGATCAAATCACCATACTCATCCCTAAACAACTCTAACCATGTTGAAACTGAAGATCAACCAATCATACTTCAAGCATACTAGGACAAGCACATTACACACTTTGCCATTATCGCATAGACTATCAATTATATTCATCCAATCACTAGGACACCTTAATGACATCACCATAACATCACTAACAACTCTCCAACAATCTCCCCCTTTATCATTGATGTCAATAAACATCATATATAGTAATATACAACTCACCTTCTCTCTCTTCAAGCACTCCCATAACATGAACTTTCTCCTCCTTGACATAATGACAAAGTGGGAAAAAAATGATCCTAAGGACCTTAAAATACTATTAAATATGAAATTATCATCTTATAAATATGATACAAACTCCTCCTTACCTTGAGCCTACTTCATCTTGCCTTAACAACATCCTCTTATTCGATGCCAACACTCTCTTCAATCAAGCATTACAAATAATGAATAAAGATCACACAAAAGAACTAAAATTTGATGTAACTCATCAAGAAACATCTTAAAGGTACTCCCCATAATATATTTTATCCATTTCACATCTTGATCATATTCATATCTCCATACACCATGAAGAACCACCACATATGCTGATTATCCTTCTCTCTCAAGCTACCACAAGGACCACCAATATAATTTCATGCCACTCACCAAATAGGAAACATTATCTCAACCAAATTTATAACTCTCCTTAAAATAAACATACCTTACTCCTTTTTTATAAATTGAGCAAAAATCACTCTTCTTGAAACTAGGCATGTCTAGCCTCCTTGTAGCCCTACCTGGAACTTGTAGATCCCACAAATTTATATAATCATATCTTCAAGACATAAAACTTCATATATGGATCACTTTCAAATTCCACCTCAATCACACAAATTTTCATCATTAGAATCATCCTGTGTAGCATACTTCATAAACCTACTAGCCAATTAGCCCTCTATATTGATAAAAACTTGAATAACTTGAGAGCCAAAAACCTTAAAATCTATGTGAAGCATCCTTTGACAACCCATTTGGAAAATATAGCTTATTAATAATATTTATAACCTCAAAATCATAATACAAACCACTTTTCTAGCATAGCCCAAAACCCTAAAATCTTAAAAACAAGGTCAACAAACCTCCTTTTGGTCAGTGCACACCTATAAAACTTATTACACACATGGATACACCCATCACACACTTTTGGACCAATATTTGAGCCTTCACACCTTTGGGAGCCATGACTTATTATAACCCATTTTAGGCCTACTTGCCCTTAAGCCAAAAATTAAGAAAACTAAGAGTACTCAAAAATCTTCAATTTGGCTTCAACATGCCATTAGACCAAAAAACACCTAGAGCACATCATAAAGAAGTGCACAGACATTTTTTAAGCACTAAACACTTATTTATAATCCATTAATCTCATTAAGACACCTAGAACCACCCATTCTAACCCTGTACTATAGCTCCCTCATATATCTCTAGAGAAAACACATGAACTTGTTGCTCCCCCTTAACCAAAGACCATCTCTGATTGGCATTATCATAATTGACCACACAAACTTGCCTCTCCACACCTTCTTTCTTAGATTCAAATACTCTATCCTCTAATCCTAGGACCTGACCAATTATAAAGCTCCCCCTAACTTCATGCTTCATCAGGAACATGACATCTTCAATAAGTCTTCAAAAACTATCCAATCTATTGGAAATTGTGTCATTGATGTCAAAAGTCTATCGTTATTGGTGACAAAGTCCCCATAGCATTTAATGGTTTTTTTAATGTTCATATCTTGGCTAATGTGTGTTAATATTTATTTAATATTAACGAATATATTTTTGGTTGCATAAATTCAAAAGAGGGCCCATGAAGAAGTCAAAGAGTCATGAGATAAAGACAAAAGAAGGAAAGGATGCATTTTCCCATGAAGGGTCACCTTCAGGAATTCAAAGAGTCACCAAGTGAAGACAAAAGAGGGTATGGTGCATTTTTCCATGAATATTCACCTTAAGGAATTCAAAAGGTTGCTAAGATAAAGAAAAAAGGGGGAAAGGATGCATTTGCTCATGAAGGGTCACCATGTGACTTTTTAAATACAAGGATTTGAAGGGTCATGCAAGTTTTGGTGTCATTTTCCATGAGGAGTGAAGGGTCACAAAGGGTGAATACCAAAGGTCATTTGTAAATCTATAAATAAAGGCTTGGGAATCCATTTATAATATGTAAACAAGTGAATAAGAGCACGGTTTTATCTAGCCTAAGAAGAGCAAGAGGAAATAAGAGAAAAGAGAAGAGAAGAGAAAGAGATGTAGTAGTATTCTATCATTTATTGAGAAAGTAACATTGTGAGATAGTTGTGTTTTCATACACAAGAGGGGTTGGTGCTCTTGTGGGTTGGTGCTCATGAACCATTGTTGTGTTGGTGCTCTTATGGGTATGTTCTCATAAATCATATTGTTTTTGTGCTCAGCAAAGGGGTTGGTGCTCCTCCATAATTTGGTAGTTTCAAACTTTGTAATTTGAGTTGGTGCTCATTCATATACTTGAGATTATTCTCCATGGTTTTTGCTCACATTGGGTTTTCATGTAAAATCTACCTCTCTCTCGTCTCTCTCTCTCTCTCTCTCTCCTCTCTCTCCTCTCTCTCTCTCTCTCTCACTCTCTCTCTCTCTCATCTCTCTCTCTCTCTCTCTCTCTCTCTCTCTCTCTCTCTCTCTCTCTCTCATCTCTCTCTCTCTCTCTCCTCTCTCTCTCTCTCTCTCTCTCTTCTCTCTCTCTCTCTCTCTCTCTCTTGGTGCATGTTATTACTTAAATTTTATCGCATATCTTAAATGTATCATTAAGTGGTTAAAGAAAAGGAATTTGATTAAGTAAAATATTTAAAAGATATATGATATACTAATTCACACCCCCTCTCAATATATCCCATACTTGACAACTGGTATCAGAGCAGGTTCTTTTAAAAAGAGTTTTACAGCTTGAAGGTAGATCGGGGAAAGCATGATAGCT